>BDMV01000007.1:52589415-52865110 GCA_008326285.1 Oryza officinalis | reverse complement strand
ACATTTGCTTAAAGCCTTACCTTTGATATTGTTTATCCTTATGTATTTACACACCTTTGTTACCTGAGTATATTACTTTACGCGTGATTATTTACTCACTGCTTAGCCCTGCTTACATAGACGTTATACACTCCATATGTGGGATATGTGGATGTGGTTACACTGATCACTCGATGGGAGTGATTGATAGAGATCGGGTGGAGACATAAGCGCCACCCACAGCATGAAAACCTTTGTGAAAACCCAAAAACTTAATTAAACAAAAGTGATTTCGACTGGGGCGGCACGGATAGAATATGGGTGGTTCTGGGAACGGTAAGCCGCCGACCCTGGTCAGTTAAGGACCGAGTCAAGAAGCTAAGCAGGAAACGAACCGAGTACGACCACACTTCTTGAGTGGGGTTAGACCCGGTGGACTAGGTTATTCTCGTGGGGTGGCACCCCAGACATGGTAGGTTCTGGATATCGGTATGGAAATGTGGAAGTGTGTGGTTTAATGACGTCAAGCTTTATATATGTATGATGTAACCTTCAATCTCGGGAGCGCCAGGACTCCCCTCACAACCGGCTCGAGGTAGGAATGTGGCGCCGGGGGTGCAATGGGGATTCATAGTCCTTGGAGCGGGTGCCGCCATGCGAGGGTAACTGAAAAACCGGGCCGTGACAAGTCTCATGTGTTGGGTGCGTCACGGAGTGTGGGATTAAAAGCGTACATCCACTGCAGTGTGAGTAAACTAAACTATTCGAATAGCCGTGCTCGCGGTTAATGAGCGCCGGGACTTGTATTACTCTTGACTAGCCTCGTCAATTTGTAATATTGCTTAAAATATGATGGGTGTGGAAGGTGTGACCTTGCCTGATATGCAAAAAGGTCATAGTGGTTAAAATTGTGGAAATTGGATGCGAGGGTAAACCGGACCAAGCGAGGCTTGGGGAAGGTGGATGAACCCTCGCAGGTTAATGATAACTTCAACTTAACGTGGTTTTCAGTTAAAACTGTTGTGGATAGGTTTGTGAAATAATTTGTGAAAACTAGCTTTATGCAAATAAACCAAGCCATCCTTGAACCCCTATGAACATTATATGCATTCTGTAGTGGTGGCTTGCTGAGTACGGTTGGTACTCACTCTTGCTTATTTACATCTTTTAGAAAGGTGTTGGTGTCGACCTGTACATGTGCTATGCTGGCAAGGAGTTACCGAGGACGGTGGAATAGGGACCTAGGTTCACCAGTCGATGCGTGTGGGATAAGATGGACCGCCGCTGCTTCGCTTCCGCTACTTCATTTAGTTGTTTTGGTATTTTGTGTTGCTGTCGACCATGCTTGGTCTATTCGGGTTCCATTTGGGCTACCCTTGTATTATTAATATATTGTAAGACCTGTAAGACGATGTCAGCTTGAGATATACAACTGTGCCATGTGTGTACCATCTACTGATCCAGGGAATGATATTGTAATACACATGAGGTTCCCGGTACTCAAAACGGGAGGCTCACAAAGTCCCTCCCCTCACTTGTCAAATTTGGCAAGCCACACTCGTTTGCCAATGGTGGGCCCCACCCACCTTTTCTCCTCCTCCACATGGCTACTCCCCTCTTCTCTCTCTCGTGCTTCGCCTGTCGTCGGTCGCATCGCCCCTACCGTCGGTCGTCGATGTTCCTGCCACTGTCGGCGCCATCCCAGCCGCTGTCACCGTAGCACGGGCACCACTAGGTCGCCCCTTCGTCTGTTGTGCTTGTTGACAACCTCTCGTCCTCCATCACTATCCGTCTTGCCTCCCTCAAAACCATCAACGCCCTCCTCCTCCGACGTCGGCCACCCTATCATCCTCTTAGCATCGCTCATCGATCTTTTGCCAGTGGTGGGAAATGACTAGGGAGTAGAGGGGTTGTGCATAGAAGGGAAAGAATAAGGGTAGGAAGGAGGAAAGATTTGAAGGGAAAAAAGAAAATACACATAAAGACTGACACGTGGGATCCATTGTTAGATTGAACAGTGTAATAGATAGGTTATTGAAGTGAAATATAAATTTGGTTATCTAATTTTTGGTAAAATGACTAAATAGATATTTGGAGAGTTAGGTTTGGAGAGACGATTGGAGATAATTATAAGTATTGTGAATCTCGTGTAGTACAAATATGACTATAAAAAAAAGGCAGGGGCGTACAGAAAATAATAAGCGATCAATTTCGGTTACTATAGTGCGCATGCCGTAGCAAACAGTACAAATACGGCACAAATTGGCTGTTCGTTGCAAATTGGAGTCTCGTACATAAAATAAGTCCAAAACTATCCAAAAGTCACAGCGCCCACCTCTGATCTAATTGGAGAAGTCATCGGATCCTAATCCGAACTTAAGTACTCCTTCCGTATAAAAGAAGACAGCCTAAAAAATGTAATAATCTAGTACAGATTAATCTGGATAACTGTTTTTAAATTTGTTGTACTAAATTGTGTTGTAATTCTTTTATGTTATTTTTTTAGACGGAGCGAGTAAAGTAGAACCAAGTTGTCACCTCCCATTTCACCATTTCTTTTGTATAAAAAAGGAGTACTCCTATTTTTGGTAACAAAAAAAAATCAAAGAGAAATCATTCTCTGGCTTCTCTCCCATCTCTAGCCGCCGACGCGAGCGAGCAAAAGCAATGGAGTCCGCCGTCGCCGTCGTGACGGTGCCGTTCCCGACGCAGGGTCACCTGAACCAGCTCCTCCACCTCTCCATGCTGCTCGCGTCGCGCGGCCTCGCCGTGCACTACGCCGCGCCGGAGCCGCACCTCCGGGAAGCCCGCGCGCGGGTGCACGGCTGGGACGCCGCGGAGGCGGAGGCGGACGCGGACGCGCTCCGCTTCCGCGCGCTCGACATCCCCGGCGGGTACGCCTCCCCTCCGCCCGACCCCTCGTCCCCGTTCCCGGCGCACATGATGCCCCTCCTCGAGGCCTTCTGCGACGGCGCCCGTGCGCCGCTCGCCGCGCTCCTCGGGGAGCTCTCGGCGTGTCACCGCCGCGTCGTCGTGCTGCACGACCGGATGGCGGCGTTCGCGGCGGTGGAGGCGGCGCGGATCCCCAACGGCGAGGCGTTCGGGGTGCACTGCCTCGCGGCGTCGTACAATGTCGGGTGGGTGTACCCCGCCAACCGCCTGCTGGTGGAGCACGGCCTCGTCTTCCACCCGCCCGACGCCTGCACGACCAAGGAGTTCGTGGCGCTCGCCAAGCGGATGGGCCAGGAGCGCAGACGCGCGGCCGTCGCCGGCATGGTCGTCAACACCTGCCGCGCGCTGGAGGGGGAGTTCCTCGACGTGCTCTCGCAGATCCCTTCCTCGGATGGCGACAAGCTGTTCGCCGTTGGGCCTCTGAGCCCGGTGCTCCTCGACACGCGCGCACGGGGCTGGTCGGAGGAGAGCGCGCGCCCACGGCACGAGTGCCTGAGCTGGCTCGACAAGCAGCCGCCGTCGTCGGTGCTGTACATATCATTCGGCACGACGTCGACTCTCCGTGGCGAGCAGATCAGGGAGCTCGCCGCGGCGGTGCGCGGCAGCAACCAGCGGTTCATCTGGGTGCTGCGGGACGCCGACCGCGCGGACATGGACACGCGCGAGGCGGCCGTGCACGGCGCGCGCCTCGCGGAGGCGACGGACGAGCTCCGGGAGGAGATAGCCCGAGGCGTGGGCGTGGTGGTCACCGGGTGGGCGCCGCAGCTGGAGATCCTGGCGCACGGCGCGACGGCGGCGTTCATGAGCCACTGCGGGTGGAACTCCGTCATGGAGAGCATAAGCCACGGGAAGCCCGTCCTGGCGTGGCCGATGCACAGCGACCAGCCGTGGGACGCCGAGCTCGTGTGCAAGTACCTCGGCGCCGGCGTCCTCGTGCGGCCGTGGGAGAAGCGCCACGACGTCACGCCGGCGGCCGCGATACGTGAGGCGATCAAGAAGGCGATGGTGTCGGAGGATGGCGCGGCGCTGCGCGCGAGGGCGGCGGCGATCGGGGAGGCCGTCCGCGCCGCCGTGGCCGACGGCGGGTCATCGCGCCAGGACATGGACGACCTCGTCGCCTACCTGACGAGGTGATCGTCGCCGGCGCGGCGGCTGAGATGCATGCCGCTGTTCGCGCCAAAAGATTACTGCTTGCTTTAGAAGCACTCTTCAATCTTGATTGGAATCATTTCGTACAACTGGATGTAAGCTAATAAGTTTGGGACTGTACCAGTTGTCCTCAATCCTGGCCTCCTGGGCACTGGCTCTATTGGACAATTTAGTATCATTTTATTTTGGTTCTCAGCACACAATAGGCAAAGATTTTGCTGGATACATCCGTAATTTGCTCTTGTAATATTATAAGTCTAGAAACATATACAAATTTAAGTCTTTGGATTTAGATTATTGACTTCTCCTGCTAAAACATGCAATTAGGCATGTTTAAAGTGTGGATGGATGACGGATGAAACGGAGTTTATGAAAATAATATTCGAGGGCATAAATGAATTGAATTAACATCAGTTAAGTTGATAAGTTGATTTTAAAAAGATTTTTAAGAAATACCGACGAAAAACTTTTTTTATTATAATTAAAAAACTACACCATTAATCCAATGCCCATAATTAGAAAAGAATGGATCTTAGGCATCAGGAAATCACTAAATTGTAGATGCCAAAACCCAGTTATTATATCTCACCTTAATTTTTGGATTAAACAACAGCATTGCACACTGCCCCCCTCGCTAGCCTTACATTATCCTTATTCAATGTTCATGGGAGGCCTGATGTGTACAGTTCTTCCTCCCTTTTACAGTAGACTGTAGACAGATACGAGTATGTCATATGGGCTAGTTTTTGCTTACAAATATTAGCATACGATCATGCTCTAACATGGTCATCATATATAATATTTTTATAAAAAAATTGAAGTAAAAATGCAAATGTACAAATATTTTAGCATGCTTTCCCCTCCCCCCCATATTATTGCGTTATCTTCTGCTCACACTCTGTCACTCTGAACCCGCCAATTAGCAGCAGCAAAAACCCACCGTCCCCCACCGGCCCACCCAAAACCGCCAAACCGAATCCCCCCTCTTCCTCCCCCCGCCGCCGCCGCCGCGACTTGCCGGGATGCCGAAGGCGGCGGCCTCCTTCGCGTCCCTCCTCCCGCAGCTATGGCACCGCCCCGTCCCGCCCCCTCCCTTCCTCCACCGCGCCCTCTCCTCCTCCGCCTCATCTCCCCTCCTCGCCACCCACCCCATCCGACGCCACCGCGCCCTCCTCTCTCCGGCGGCGCCCCTCGCCGCCGCTGCAGCATCCACCTCCGCCGCAACCGTCGAAGCCCCAGCGACCTCTGCGTAAGCTTCCCTCTTACCCTCAGACCAGCTGCTCTTCTCCGAGCGATGAACATCGGACCGGCTGACTGGTGGTATCTATTGTGCTTGCAGGTATCCAGTTTATGGCAGGCTCTTGCCTTGCCCTCTGCAAGATGACCCTCCCAGGATCGAGCACCTCGTCGCGCGGGAAGACGAGGTCGCCGTCGATTTCATCTCCAGGTCACTCAGCCTCCCTCCACTGTAAGCAAGCACCCCTATGCTCTCTTTTGTTTATCGCATCGTTCATGTGAAATTAGTAGTGGTATGAGAGTAAATGAGTAACATTGTGGGTGTGAAGGTACATTGCAGATCTCATCAAGTTTGGGGCTGTTTACTACGCGCTTGTCGCGCCACAGCCGCCTCCTTACGCAGCTCCGGAGCATGTTAGGATTTTTAGAGAGGTGACTGAGCCTTCAGTCCTGCGTCGTCGGAAATCCATCAAAGGGAAGACGGTGAGGGAGGCGCAGAAGACATTTAGGGTGATAGACCCCAACCAGCACCTTGAGGCCGGCACGTATCTGCGGGTTCATGTGCATCCCAAACGTTTTCCTAGGTAAAGATTTAAACTTTGTAATGTAGAAACCTTTTATATATTGTGATGGTCTATGTTTGAGCTTGTTTTTAATTTCCCACCGTGAAATCTTTCCGGCGGTCAGTCCGTTATCAGATCATCCCAGACACTTATGGGTCTATGTTCTATCCGATTTTGTCAGGTGTTATGAAATTGACTGGAAATCCAGGGTAATAGCAGTAACTGATAACTATGTCGTACTTGACAAACCAGCTGCAACATCAGTATGTTTCTCTTCTCTTTCCTTTTTCTAGTTGGCATCTACAACAACCTCATAGATTTAGATTTCCAAGGCCACATATATGAGAGTGTTGGGTATGTGTTTTGCAAGTAACTATCTGATTTATAAGTTTCACTTAGTGTGTGTTGCAAGAATGTTGGATATGACTTTCAGATTGTCCTCGAGTAGGTAACCCATTTTGATTTTACTTATTATTGGTTCACACATTTAACGTGCAAACATGCCACTAATGTAAGATAAAACATGAATACAAATACCAGGATTATTAATTAAGAGATTATCATTGGTAGTTCTTGGAGTTGATGATTTAAGGAACAGCCCAATCGATGCATCTAAGCTTATGATTAAACTTTTACGAGGCTTATGTAATATTTTTTTTCATGATTTTTTTACATGTAGGTGGGAGGAGCAACTGATAACATTGAGGAATCCTGTGTGGTTTTTACTTCACGCGCATTAGGATTAGAAACACCTTTAATGACAACTCATCAAATTGATAACTGTTCTGAAGGCTGGTTTGTCTCTTACCATTTTACTTCTACAAACTAGGTATACATAAGTGTACAATGTAATTAAGTAATGTCATGCTTGTTTCACATAATCTAAAACTTTGCAGTGTGGTATTATCTAAAACTAAGGAGTTTTGCTCAGTTTTCCATGGGATGATAAGGGTATGCTACTTTATCGATTACTATGATTAACATGGTATTGAGCCTCTAATAATGTTGTTAAACTTTTAATTTGTGACAGGAAAAACAGGTTAATAAACGTTACCTTGCACTTACTACAGCACCTGTCTCTACAGGAATAATCACACATTATATGCGTCCTATTAATCGTGCTCCTAGATTAGTTTCAGAAGGTAATCCTTGAATTGCAGTTTATTATTGCTTCTACAAGTTTTGGCAACAGTTCCTTCCTGGCTAGGTGCTAACATTGTTGGCTCTTAGTGCTTTAACAGCTCCTAGATTAGTTTCTACTATGCATATGTTTTGGTTACAATTTACACACATATTAGAGTTTGGGTGAGATTCTTGTTACTTCTATTTAAATATATATGTAGTCACGCAGCATTGTAAATTGTAACCATTTATCAAAGGTATTGAATTAACTGCTTTACGAATTATACTCACCTATTGTACGTTATGTCGTTTGTCATTTGGCGCGTGCCATTGCTTCCTGGATTTTAAACAAAATGGCAAAGATACCTTGATATGATTAGATTTAGAACTAGGATCCTGCATACTATGTACACTTATAGCCTGACTGGTACCACAAATAGTCTGTGGTCGGCTCGTTGTATTCTGGCCGGATGTTTTACCATGCATGCATATATCAGAAATTTCCTGTCTCTGTTAGTAGATTAATATTCTTTTCATACTCAACCAGATCATATTAAAGGATGGCATGTTTGTCAAATGGAGATATTGGACTGTAAGAAGGTCCCATGGCCAAGTTCTCTGATCAGAAAAGTCCATAAAGTGGACAACTGTGGTTGGCCCCAACAGGAGTCTGCCTATGAATGTAAAATCAATCTCTTGACAGGAAAAACTCATCAGGTATCATACTATTGTATTTTCCAAGATGCCAGTCTTAAATGCTAATTATCTTTTTTGTGAAGAAGGCATGATTATTTTTTTTGGCTCAGAGAGAATATCCATGACTAACAAACTCACTTAGAATAGGATACTCTGATTAAAATTGTAAAGAACTTTTGCTTTATTCTAGTCCAATTTGATCATAAACATGGACCATATGGGTCAGCGGGCAGGGCAGTAGTTTCCTGGGTTAGGTAGGCTAGTATGCACACATTTCTGATGCTTCTTTTGGTAGTTTATACTCCAAAGTCCAAACTAGTATTTGATGCTCCCAGTGATGTACTGAAAAAAGGAAAATGAGGGGGCAACAACAGCATTGCATAAGCTAAACCTGCAACTATTTCTTTGTGTTGAATCATAGTCCAGCACTAGTTATGTTGTTGAATTGAATGAGTTGTCAGTATGTTATTGTTTCATTGAGTGGTATGGTCCTTGTTAACATTGTGTTTAATGGCATATATATCATGTTAGAGTAACGGGTAGATGATATGTTTTGCAGATACGAGCACAACTTGCTGCTATAGGCACTCCAATTGTAGGGGATTCTGCCTACATGACGGCAGCAATGGCAGCAATAGTTAATCCAAGCATAAATCCATTTGGTCGATGGGGATTGAACTATGATAGTGAAAAGGAAAAGGCAGCTGCTGTTGAAGCCTGGATTTCTTGTCATGGCAAAGAACCAAAATCAGTAATTGGCCTACAAGCATCTGAGATCTCATGGGATTATGAAGGTGAACACCATTCTTATAGGGCAGGAGTGCCATGGTGGCGGCAAGATGCAGTTGAATCTGACTTGATCTGAAGAAGAACAAGAGTATATGAGAATTTCAGCCCTGAAACACATCCCTGAAGCCTGTAATGGCTCATTTTGTGCGTTCTGGCAGAGATCGGATCTCAAAGGTTTTTTGGCCGCCAAAGAGAAACATAAACAAATATGCCAAATACGAAAACCAATGTTTGGCTCAGAATGCGTGGTGCCGCCAATGAAAAGCTTACATGCGGAAAATCTTCCAATATCCATCCAAAATATCTTGCTACAGATTATTCTACATCTTAGATTATTCATACAACTCAACTGACAGAGTTGAGTTGTAGACTTCTTAGCTGTTATATCTGGAGTGGAGTAGCTCATTTGCATTGCCACACATGCAACATTTTACTTCTAGAGTGTAATTTTGTCAGAGTTTTGCCTAAGTTGCTGTACATCTTCGAAATTTACATCTCTTGTCAGTAACTTGTTCTGGCAATTTGTACTGTCTCGAGATTGCTTCCTGCTTCACATGGCACTGTTTATAAATTGAATTGAATTCGAGGTTTCACCTTTTGTTTTAGGCTGTGGTGCACGGGCCAAGCCGAAGCTGAATGTCGGCCCAGACTTGAAAGCTATCCTGGCGTTTTTGTGGGGCTGTGCTGAACAGCGGACTGGATTTTTCACCTTTTAGTCCTTTTGAAAAATTTATTTTATAAATAGATCCCTAAAAAACTTATTCTATAAATGGTCTTTTTCGCGGTGCCAACGTAATTGACGTCATGGTCCAACGTGACGGTGCTAATGACGTTGGCGCCGTCCCATCCACCCCGGGTGAAAGCTAAGTCACTAATATGAAAGGGGACGACATTAATGTCGTTGGCGTCGAGGTTTATTTGTAATTTTTTTCTAAAAGGACCTATTTGTAATAAAAAAGGACTTATATGTAAATAAAAAATATTTACAAATAGGTCTTTGGCGTCAGCATCCTTGACGTCAAGGATCTATTTGTAAATGTATTTTATTTACAAATAAGTCCTTTTTTAATTACAAATAGGTCATTTTTCAAAAAAAATTATAAATTGGTCCTCGACGCCAACGTCGTTGGCGTCATCCTCCTTCATATTGATGACTTAGCTTTCATCGAGGGGCTAGAGGGACGGCACCAACGTTATTGGCACCGTCATGTTGAACTACGATGCCAATGACGTTGGCACCGTGAAAAAAAACATTTCTAGAATAAGTTTTTCTTAGAGATCTATTTGTAAAATAAGTTTTTTTAAAAGAATCAAAGTGTAAAAAATACATTTTTTTAAAAGGATCTATTTCGTTTGGGAGTATTGGGAAGAAATTTCTTTCGCACGAAAAACGGAGCAACTCATTAGCACATGATTAATTAAGTATTTACTAATTTTTTTTGAAAAATAGATTAATATGATTTTTTTAAACAACTTTCGTATAGAAATTTTTTACAAAAAACACACCGTTTAGCAGTTTAAAAAATATGCACGTGAAAAAAAAATGTGAGTTGAAAAAGTTGGGTGAAGTACTCACCCTAACTGCGGATGGGTTCGTGAATGCTGGCGGCTACTGCTGCCACTTGTGACGAGTTGCCGATTCGTATAGGGGCAATGACGTGCTTGTTATCGGCCAGCGACACGAGTTATGACCAGACAAATCTAGGCTCCCCTGCGGCCAGTATTGGGTGAGGTAAGGTTTGTACTGAACTGTTCGGCGAGGAGATAAAGTGAAGATGAAAAGACGCCACAAATCCTCTGTGCTGTATGGCATTACGATAGGGTTGTTCATACCTAAGGGCCTCTTTTAATAAAAAAAATTATAAAAGAATTTTATAGAATTGAATCAAATGATTTATGAAAGAATTTTATAGGATTAAAATTCTATTATTTTTTATTTGGCCTTTTGATTCAAAGGATTAGAGTTTTTTAAATCCTATAAAATTCCTATGAAATGGCTTAAGTTTGGAAGAAAATTTAGCAAGAGATGATGCGAATTTTGAGTCTGTCTTTTTTATTCGATTTCTGTATTTTTTCTATGATCCAATCAAACAATCATTCATGTGTGTTTTTTGTGCTTTGCAATTTTCTGCTTTACACTTACATTTTTGTTAGAATTTTATGTTTTTTCTATTTTTTTATTTTTTTTCATTTGTATGATTCAAAAGGGCCCTAAAAGAAAGATGATTGCTTTACTTCCGTCTGTTTTGTTTGATCAGAAGATGATACAGGCATGGTGGGCCGTAGACATGTAAACCTTGGATATCAATCGGTAATTATTCACACCAAAATCAAATGCACCAGCAAATTATCACATAATTTCGATAATCCTTTCTACATTTTCCTACACTTTTCGTGGGAATCAACAAAATTTAATGATTACTTATATTAACTATATAGGACCTATTTGTTTAGACTTATTAGTCGGCTTATGAATTTTAAAATCTAAGCCTAAACACACAACTATTTTTTGTCTAGTTTTTTTGTTTGGCCTTTTCAACATCATAAACCACTTTATATTGTTTTGGCTATATTGTTAAGCCAAAAGTTAGGTTGAAGTATGGTTTATGTGAAGTGAAGGTATGATTCCTCTATTAAACTTAAAGCTACAAAACTATCATAGGAGGAAAAGTTGATTTATGAATGAAATCAAATATACGCAATATATAGACTATATAAATAAAAGATTGGTTTAAAAGTCTAAACCAATAAAGTTAAGCCCAAATAAAAAGGGCCATAGGCTTGCCCACACAGAACACTAGATGAATGGACAACGAAAAGCATGCAGCTACAATAGCCTAACCCAGTAAAAACGAACTGCCACAAGAACCATGAAGCCAAGCCAAGCCCAAAGCGTAACCGTAGGTATAGCACACCGACACACGGACCCCACCCCATCCCGGCCCCACCTGCCATCCACCGAGCACCATCCACACCGCCGTGGCGCCTCCTCACGCGGCCACTTCCCACCCGGCCCCACACCCCCGAAGAAAAAAATTAGGGGTTGTCCAGAGACGAGGCGAGCCTCCCGAATACCGCAAGGCCCAGCAATACTCGCATACAAAAACGCGACCAAAAAGGAGAAGAAAAACTTATCTCTGCCCCCCCCCCCCTCCCTAATCTCCCCTTACCCTTCTCTCTCTCTCTCTCTCCATAGATAACCACCCCCTCTGCCCGCCGCCGCCGCCGCCGCCGCCGCGGGAGGCATCGCCTCGCCGTCCCCCGGTCCCCTCTTCCCTCTCCTCCGCCCGTCTCCGGCGATCGCCCCCTTCCTCCGCCGCCCCCGATCCGAATTTTCGAAAAAAACCCCGCGGAAATACGGAGAAAAATCGCGGAAATTCCTTTTCGAGTGAATCGCACGGGCGTGCTGCCCTCCTCCTCCTCCCTGAGCCCCTCCACCCCGCCCTCGCGCCTCGCCGGCGACGGCGATCGCATCGGGAAATAATCATCGCCCCCTTGCCGGGCAAGCCCCCGCGCCTTCTCTTCGCGGTCCAAACCTGAGGGAGACAGAGGGGGGAGCGAGCGAGCGACGTCCTCCTTCCTCCTCGCCGGCGGCCGCAAGAGGTGCGTCTCCTCGCCACCTCGCGGGTTTTTTCGCGGGAATTTGTGGGTGGGGGGGTGGTTGTTGGGTCTAGGGAGTGGGGGGCGCCTCTCGCCGCGCCGATTTGGACCGCCGCGCGCCCGATCCGCGCCCCGGGAGGCTCGATCTGGCCGCCGCGCGCGCTGATCTGCGCGGCGTCGCACGAATCGGTCGGGATTTAGGGTTTTGGAATCCAATTCGAATTCCTCGCGCCTGAGGCTGCGCAGCGCCGTGGTGCCCTCATCCTCCTCCCACTCGTGGATTTTGAATAGAGTTGGGGTAGAGTTATTTCTTCCCTTGGAGAGTTCAATCCATGTAGTACCTAAATGATCAAGCCATAACATAAAGCATGACAAAACAATAGGATTAGACTTGATCACCCATTTGAGGCGCTAAATGTTGGTCTAAGAGCTACTCGAGTGGGCTTCTAAACTAGCTTCGTTTGATGAACTGCAGGGAGTGATAGACTGCTGAGGCTGTGAGAGTTTTTCATGTGTCGTCATGGCATTCTTCAGCAACTCTGGAAGCAGGGCTGATTCAGGAGGGTACAACCTGAATGAGAAGGCTGAGGATGAAGTTGCCTACGAGTCAGTTGGGGACAGGGATGTCGACTTGAACTCTAGGCAATGGAACTTAAATGAGAAGGCTGATGATGCCTACCATAGTGATGAGGAGCAATATGATGGTGGCCGGTCAGGTCTGAACTCCTCGGAGAATAAATCTGGGCAGAATGCCCGGAAAATAAATGGGCCTTCTGGCCCATGGGGTACAAACTTTTTGAAGGATTGCGGACCCACACAGACGGCTAAGGAGGAGCAATTGACTAGTGACAGGGGAATGGAATATGGGTCAGCGGCTAGTTCACATGACGACATGGATGCTAGTGGAGAGGATGATGAGCTGAACCGAGGGCATGGGGAGGTGCCTGCTGAGGAAATGCTATCTGATGACTACTATGAGCAGGATGGAGAGGAACAGAGTGATTCATTGCTTCGTGGTGGGATGCGCCACCCAAGCTGTTCTACTTCTGGGGCTGCAGCAGAATCTGTCTCCTCAAGACAAAAGAAGAAGCCGACAAAATACAATGCTTATGAGGATGAAGATGATGACGAGTACAATGATGAGAATGATGATGAAGACGACGATGACGCAGACGGTATACTTATATCTGGAAACTTGAGTTAGCAAAGCTGATCAGTTACTGTTTTGGCCTGCTGCTTTCTTGGCAGCTGCAAAATTTCCTATACAGCTTGTCATTGATAAAAAACGTTCTTTCTTCCTTATTTTGCAGAAGATGATCCAGACGATGTGGATTTTGAGCCAGAAAGTGATACTGAAAAGGCAGCCGATAAGGTTATTTATTGACTCAAGTTCATGGCACCACATGTCATAATATTGTCCTGTGTATTAAGTTACATCGTTGTCTTATTATTTAAGCTAGGTGGTTTAGTAGTAATTCTAGTAATAAAAGATTCTGGCTGGTATATTCTTTCTTGAAATAAAGATAGAAAACTGCCTTAGTCATGGAAAAGAATCCACTCTAATTGAACTCTATGTTGCTTAATACTGATTGTTTCTTAAAAGAAGAACACGCTAAATATCACTAACTGCCCCTTGAAGCATCTGAAAAGCAATCTACGAGAAATCTGTAGATAGGATGAGACACACAGAAACAAGCAAGGAGTGATGGGAATGACTCGAAGCTTGGAAGATTGATGAACCTGTGTTCTTGGTGTCTTGAAGAAGGTCATTTAATGCATTAAATAGTTCCCCTGCGAACTACCTCTGTGAACTACAGTAATGCAGTTATAAACTCTTAATCTGTGAGCAGTAGGATTTTGTTTATTTTCTTAATTGAACGATTTGGTTGCATTTGCATGTATACTGCATTTTATTGGGTGAGATTATGGATAACGGCACACCATTAGCACTTCCATTGCTTATTTTATAAATTACATCAGACGCCTAATGACAAGTGATATGCATTCTTTTGATCCTTTTCTAATCTATAAGTTTCAATAAGTTTATTATCATAACTTATTACACAATATGGTTTTATTGAGTTATTTTCTTCTGAAATGCTGATGATATTGAGTTATTTTGTCATTGCATTCTAGGTATTTCAGCACTCTTGATCGTCAAATGTTAATTAAGTTCACTTTCTTTTGTAACACTAAAATTTCAGGATAAGTTTGTGGATAGTGAGAACTCCGACGAAGAAGAAGATGATGAGCTTGAGCTCTCAGATGATGATGAAGATGATTTTGTTGAGAATAAGAGGCAATGTAAGCGACTTAAGGTTGGTGGAACTAAAACCTCAAAGGGAAGAAAGCTTCCCATACAGGCTCAACGCAAACGAGGGGTGTCTTTTACAGATGAAGATTCTTCAGGAAAAGACTCTGATGCTCCCAGTGATACTGATATCAGTCACCGAGCAAAAAAACCCGACAAGTTGCATCAGAAAACTGTAGGCCGCAAGGATGTTTTCTCAAATGTTGATTCTCATGAGGTTCGAACTTCTGGGAGGAGGAGGACAGCTAGAAATATATCATATGCTGAAAGTGAAGAAAGTGATGATAGTGAGGAAAAGTTAGCTAAACAACAAAAGGTGAGATTTATGTGGTTATCTGTGCAAGAAGTATTTGAAATGCTTAGGAATCAAAACAGATAACTGACATACCATTTTAGATGATTCGATGTTATTGTTTGCTATGTTCTGGAAATTCCTTTTTATTCTTGCTTGGTTGCAGCACGAAAATATGATTTCTTTTTATTGGAGTTCCTTTCTGTTTTTATTCCTTTCGTTATGGCCATCATGCTTTTACTATAAGTCACTTGGCTTATAACTGTGTCCATAACATTGATTCATATGTGATGTGCATGTCCTCGTACAGTTCCCTTTTTCTTTAACCACAGTACTTTGACACATGTTCATATATTTAGGTGTTGAAGGAGGACCCAGAAGAGGAAGAAGGGGAAACGATTGAAAGAATCCTTTGTCATCAACCTAAGGGTGTTGCTGAAGAGGCACTGAGGAATAGTCAATCAACTCAACCTACTGTGATTAGCTTCACATCAGATGTGGATCAATCATGGGATGATGTAGAATTCTATATAAAATGGAAGGGCCAATCATTCTTACATTGCCAATGGAAGACATTATCTGACCTCCAAAACGTAAGGACCCACCTGGATATTTATATCTCCTTACAAATATTCACTGTTTTTTGGTGTACACTTATATCTCTTTATCATGATTCTCTTAAGATATGATTTTTACGTTACCTTTTAAATGGCAGGTTAGTGGATTTAAAAAGGTTCTAAATTACATGAAAAGAGTTACTGACGAGCTGAGGTACAAGCGATCTTTATCACGTGAGGAGGTAAATAAAACAATTGATTTTGTAATCACGTGAGGAGGTAAATAAAACAATTGATTTTGTAATAACGATGGTGTAACTCCACAGATGGTACCACATATCTATATCCAGTAAATAAATGCAACTATAACCTGAATGTAAAGGGTGCAAAACTCTATGCTAAAAAATGAATTACTTCTATTATTCATAACGTGTTAAATTGCAACTACCTGATTATGGCACAGTAATCATGTTATGGCATTTGGGGCAAGTTGGTTTGATACTTTTACGTCCATGCTTGCCAATGCTTGGCTTACCAAAATTTTGGTACTCTTAACAAAATTTTGACAATGCCAGAGTTTCCTTTGAGGCATTTAAGTTCATATGTCGAGGCCAAAAATGGGCCACCAATCTGGTGTCCCCAAACATGGCATTTATTTATTGTTCTATTTTGAGTAAATTATAGATTTAAAATTTTCATTGGTGATAAATTATTTTGGTATGAATGGAATTGCACATGGTAATGTATCTACCACCCAAGCATAATGCTGGTTTGAGTTTTTTTTTCTCACATCAGGTTGAGGTGCATGATGTGGGCAAGGAAATGGAGCTGGATCTTATTAAACAATACAGCCAGGTTTTGTACTATAATGAAACACTCTTGATATACAATTTTTAGTGTGGCATTTGTATCCTGTCTAAGTATACAATCTTCAGGTTGAACGCATATTTGCTGATAGGGTTAACAAAGTTGATGGCGATGACCTGGTGCCAGAATATTTAGTCAAATGGCAAGGACTTCCTTATGCAGAATCAACCTGGTAATATTCCTGACATGGCCCTGTGCTTTCAGTTTTCAGGGCAATGATAATGTTTTGCACATGGATATTATTTCACAATAAATACTACTGGTCTAGATGGATTTTTTGGTTGGTCACCGTAGCCATTTGTGATGTACAAAGATGTTGCTGCTGCTTACTTGATGTTCAACAGTTGTTACCGATTACCTGATGTTCAATATTTTTTTTTTTATCATTGTTTGCTTTGTTGCAGGGAAAAAGATACAGATATTGAATTTGCTCAGGATGCTATTGATGAGTACAAGGTAAGAACTTGTGTATTTTATTAATATTATATTATGTAACTTTATTGTGAGCATAGGTGCATAACATAATATTTTGGGTTACACTTTAATTATATTAATTATAGGCCCGTGAAGCTGCGACAGCTATACTCGGGAAAACAGTTGATTTCCAAAGGAAAAAAAGCAAAGGTAAGTGCCCTGCACAATTTTTGTTTGTTTGTTTGCTTTATTACCTTTGCGGCTTGTTTGGCAACTTGAGGGAAGAGGATTGGGAGTTTACACGAGGGAATTGATGGTGAGATTAACATGGGAATTTGATTTTTACTCCCAATCTCTTGTTTGGTAGAGTTGGTGGGAATTGATAGGGAGTTTAGTTGGAGATTAGATCTTTAATGAAAACGGATGGTCGAGATTTGTTTAGGCAAAGTAAAGGAGGAATTCCCTCCCAATTACCTCCCCCTACCCAGGTATTGAGAAGGTGGGAGTTCCTTCCTCAATTCCCCATCCTCGTCCCACCAAAACTCCTATGTCTCCCAACCAAACAAAACAGTTAATAGCTCCATCCCTCTGAACTCCCAATCCCTCCTAAAAACTCCCCCCAACCAAACGGGCTGTTGGTATTTTATTTGGCATTTTTGTGGACAAGTTTCTTTCCTTTCAAATGGTTTTTTTTTTGACCTAGGTAATGTAAACATCTTAGGATGTTTTTTTAGGCTGTTTTGTTTTTCTTCTCTTGCTCTGTAACGTATTAACATTGGTTGCTCCAAGTTAACCTTTTATTTGTCCTGTGTATACCATGACATGATGTTATCGTTTTGAGCGGAGATAATTGATGACTTTGCCGCTCTCAATAGTGGCTTTTGATGATTTGCCACTATGATTGTCATGTTGTCTATGGCACCAGGGGTGCCAAGATGCCAAGGCAACTCCCAGGCGAAGCCATGTGCAGCCAGGGAATAGGGGAGTGCGAAGCAGAGAGTAGAATGGAGGAGCAGAGCAGAGCGGTACAGATTGGGGATTGGGAGCCAGAGCAGAGCAGAGAGCAGGGCACAGGTTGTGGAAGAAGAGTTCTCAAATGTGCAGGCTCCTCTAGCACACATAGGGAGGGTGTGTAGGATGATGGAACTTGATTGACTGCTTAGTTGGATTGAAGCAGAGGGAGCTAGGCAAGGCAAGGCGAGCCTCCATGGCGTGCTCCCTGGATGGTCTGGACACCAAGGGATCACCTAAGCAATGTGGTGGTAACCACATTTGCCACTCTTGTCACTATCGTGTCGGTCCTGGTCCTAGACATCGTAGACACATGAGTGGCAAATTATCGATTGCCACTATTGTTTTAAATGACCTGTTCCTCAAATTTGTAGCACTTCTATTTAGGGTCACTGTTTTACATGTGAATATTGTCAGGCAGTGGAAAATCCATGTCTGGTTTCAAATTTGACATCTTTGTCTAGCAACAAAGGATCATTACTCTTCAGTTAAATCTTATACTAAGTCTACATTATTCAGCTAGTCTGCGGAGGCTTGATGACCAACCAGAATGGCTAAAAGGAGGCAAACTACGTGATTACCAGCTTGAAGGCCTAAACTTCCTTGTTAATGGGTATGTAAGATCTTTTTATATGCAAAATTAGAGCACATTTGTTGCTACTTGGTAAGGCCATTGATTTATTTGTAAAACAGGTGGAGAAATGACACTAATGTTATTCTTGCTGATGAGATGGGTCTGGGAAAAACTATTCAATCTGTCTCCATGCTGGGTTTCCTTCATGTAATGTTCTCCTACACAGTTCTGCTCTTCTCTATTATCGTGACAGTAGATTAGTAGAATTCATCTATTGATCACTTACACCTGATGTGGTATTACAGAATGCTCAAGAAATTAATGGTCCGTTTCTTGTGGTTGTACCACTGTCAACATTGTCAAACTGGGCGAAAGAATTTCGGAAGTGGCTACCTGACATGAATGTTGTGGTTTATGTGGGAAATCGTGCTAGCAGAGAGGTAAATGTTGTGAATTTCTTCTGTTGCTTGTTTTGCTTTCTGTGCAGTTCTTGTACATCACAGACATCATTTTCTGGTTGGTAAATTGAAATTTAACTTGATATGAGTAATTTAGGTTGTTGCTTAAGCTGAAAGTATCCTATAAAGGTCTTGTAGGAAATCAAGAACTAACCGTGTGGCATTTAGAAACCAAGAACTTCTTGACTTGTTAATCTTTTATAATACGTATGTTCTGACTGGAACTAGCTTTTGCAGCACAGGAATATTGCATTCGACCATCATAGGCCTCTGAATGGTGCAATTTACCTCTTTTGGTTTAATTGCATCTGGCTGAAATGAAATATTTTGGTTATCATGGATCTTGAGCGGATTTAAAGATATATACTTTGTGCATATATGCACTTTGTCATGTTTAGGTTATATATATACATATATTGTATCTAGTTTCTGGGATATGGAAATGTTTGTTTTTCTTGTGCGCCTACTTGTGGTCTTCAAATGATAAGGATGTGCTTTTTTTGAGTGCCAAAAGAGTCAACATTCATAATTGATGGTTCTACATTTTCAACAAAGTTATCTTCTATTTATACCCGTGATAGTTTCAATATTTTCGTGACAGATCTGCCAGCAGCATGAATTTTTTACAAATAAGAAGGGTGGTCGACATGTAAAATTCCATACATTGATAACTACTTATGAGGTGATACTTAAGGACAAAGCTGTCCTTTCCAAGATCAAATGGAACTATCTTATGGTCGATGAAGCTCATCGGTTAAAGAATTGTGAAGCATCGCTGTATACGACTCTCTTGGTATGAAAAGTATTTCCTGAACTAAAAATAAGAGTGAGTTAACTACCTGGAAAGATGACTCTAATTTCACTGCCCCCACACAGGAATTCAGCACTAAGAATAAGCTTCTCATCACCGGGACCCCATTGCAAAACAGCGTTGAAGAGCTTTGGTATGAGCTTTTATGTAGATTTATGGTAGGAAGTTCATACTCTTATTGTGAATAGGTGTCTAGAGACTGCAACATGTTCATAGCTGTTGCATTTTGCCTTTATATATATATATATATATATATATATATATATATATATATATATATATTTGTTTTACCTCTATTATTCTTTGTCCCATTTTCGCTGAGTGTATTTTAAAATCTGCAGGGCATTACTTCATTTCCTTGATCCATCTAAATTCAACAGCAAGGATATATTTGTTGAGAGATACAAAAATTTGAGTTCTTTCAATGAAACTGAGGTAATATATTTTTCTCTTTCAAAATGTACTTTTCTCTTGACCTAGACTATTTTGTGAGCATTGGACATCCATAACTTTGCTTGCTCTATTATTTTTATAGCTTGCAAATCTTCACAAGGAATTGAGGCCTCATATTCTAAGAAGAGTTATAAAAGATGTGGAAAAATCTTTACCTCCCAAAATCGAGCGGATTCTTCGTGTTGATATGTCTCCTCTGCAGAAGCAGTAAATACTTTGTACTAATGTAAGCTTATGCTCCTTTTATTCATCATTGAGATAACCATTTTTCATAATTAATTATTAGGTATTACAAGTGGATTTTGGAGCGGAATTTCCAGAATCTCAACAAAGGAGTTCGTGGGAATCAGGTGTTGATAAATCTTGAGCACTATTTTATTTTAGTAATGATTTCTTCTATTCTTGTGTTCCTCTGTAGTTCTATTTGTTTTGCATGTCTGTTCTTTGTTGCTATGACGGTGTACTACTTTTATATAGGCAAACCTTTATTGCCTGATTTACTCGATGTATTATTATTTTTTGACAACCACCACTTCTCCTTTACTTCACAACTATTTGTAATTAGGTTGTTCACCATGCTAGTGTAATGCTGATTATCCTTCATGGAATATCATGTATGTTGTATTTGAAAAATGAACACTGCATATATAGCAGTTCTTTTTACCAATCAAGGGCTATTTTTCCTGAGCTAATCTGCAGTTCTTTGTTTTTTCAACTTTTTATGATTCCATTTTGTTTTTTCTAGGTGATTCTTCATACATATATACACAAAGAAAATAGCATTAACAAAACACAGATTCTTCTGCAGGCACATTTAAATGTCTGGTTATTTAAATTATTCTGGCTAACTTGATTATTGCATATGCAGGTCTCGCTTCTAAATATCGTTGTTGAGTTGAAAAAATGCTGCAACCACCCATTTTTATTTGAAAGTGCTGATCATGGTTATGGTGGAGATAGCATTGGTGATCGCAATAAAGTCGAACGCATTGTTATGAGTAGTGGGAAATTAGTGTTATTGGACAAGCTGTTGGTGAGACTGCGGGAGACTAATCATCGTGTGCTTATCTTCTCTCAGGTTTGTATGTTTGGTTTACTTGCCACTTGATGCCATTGTGTTGCAGTCTATATTAGTGGAACTAATAGTTTCCAATACATTGTCTAAACTTATCTTCTACAATCCATTAGCAAGATGTTACGTACTTGCAGCAATTTGCTTCAATTTGAGAAATTAGTAGGGTGAGTCAAGCTAACAACATGGTCAGTTAGTTGGTTGCGTAGTCGGTTAGTGTTTTGTGTGCAGAATGAAACTTCTCTTACTTCAGGGATGAAAGGAAGAGCTGGCTCAGTGTATTTGTTTTATACTTTGCAGTGATTTTTCTGTTTTTTTAACTGACAGAACAAGCTTGTTCAATTGGTTGCTTTTGTAACTTGGTAATGTATTTATTTATTTACAATACAATTATGGTTTCCCTGCATTTTGAAAGTTACACCATCATCAATATATTGGACAAAGAATATATTATATGTTGCCTGAAACCATTTGCACCTTAGATAACTTATATAAGTGCTTTCTGAATTCTAATTGTTGCAGATGGTTAGGATGTTGGACATCCTTGCTGAGTATCTATCCCTCCGAGGATTCCAGTTTCAGAGGCTTGATGGCAGTACAAGAGCAGATCTTCGTCACCAGGCTATGGAGCATTTTAATGCACCTGGAAGTGATGACTTCTGTTTTCTTCTGTCTACACGCGCTGGTGGACTTGGTATTAATCTTGCAACAGCAGATACCGTGATAATTTTTGATTCAGACTGGAATCCGCAAAATGATTTACAGGTCCTCTCTCTCTCTAGCTTTCATATATGGGTTTCATTTTTTGTTTCTAAGGAGTTTCTCATATTTTGGGTTTTTGGAATGTGTGATGTCATGGTAGGCAATGAGTAGGGCACACAGGATTGGGCAACAAGAAACTGTTAACATATATCGTTTCGTGACATGCAAAAGTGTTGAAGAGGATATATTGGAACGTGCAAAGAAAAAAATGGTGACGAGCCTGATTTGTTTCATATATTGTTTTTAATAAATATAAACAAATAGCCTCTGACCTGTTTATTTCTATATATCTCAGGTTCTTGATCACCTAGTGATTCAGAAGCTAAATGCTGAGGGCAGACTCGAGAAGAAAGAATCAAAAAAGGGTGGTTCCATGTTTGACAAGGTAGGTTTCTGCACCAGTTATTTAGTTTACTTAGGTATTTGGGTTGATTTGGATGTCATATAGATTTGTATATTTGAAATTTATCTATTGTATAATTGTATTACAAAAGATTGTTAAAACTACCAGTAAAATATCAACTAAGCGATTGTTAGTGATACAGGCTGTAGTCTAGTGTGATACAGATGTGCTCATGTATTATGATATGTTTACTACACCAGCCTTCTTTCAAGATACCCAAGCTATAATTCTACAATACAAGGAGCATTTACTGATAATTAAAATTCTGAGAGAAAGGCATTTAATAGAATCTGGCTTGTCACCTCACTTATTTGTATTTTCTCCTTTGCTGTTCTGATGTGAGCTGTACAATTTGCCAGAATGAACTTTCAGCCATATTGAGATTTGGAGCAGAAGAGTTATTCAAAGAAGATAAGACTGATGAAGAGACCAAGAAGAAGCTTGAAAGCATGGACATTGATGAAATTCTTGAGAGAGCTGAGAAAGTTGAAACAAAGGGTGGTGAAGGGGAGGAAGGAAATGAACTTCTTAGTGCATTCAAGGCATGTTGTGTGCACTACCATATGACCTGTGATTCAGAGCATCATGCTTTTATTCTATACTTCTGTTCATATTTCAATTTTTTTTTGTGGATAGGTTGCCAACTTTTCTAGTGGTGAGGATGATGCTACATTCTGGAGCAGATTAATTCAACCAGATGCTTCAGATATGGTTGAGGTATTTATTTGGACTAATTTTGTGTTAATGCCCTTTTTAACAGTTGAAAACTACCTCCATCTGTTGTCTGACAGTAACTTAATCATATAGTTCCCTGCCAAAAAAATAAAATAATCAAAGAGTAAGTATTTATATGTTCTGCAGGAGACTTTAGCACCTCGTGCTGCAAGAAATAAGAAGAGCTATGTCGAAGATCACCAACTTGATAAAAATAGCAACAGGAAAAGGCGAGCAATTGATGCACAAGAAAAGCCAAGGAGGCGTTCTAGCAGAACAACGGACACAGCTGTGTCATTACCACTCATTGATGGTTCAGCACATCAAGTACGAGAATGGTCATTTGGAAATTTGCCAAAGAAAGATGCTACCCGATTTGTTCGAGCGGTAAATCTGCACCCGTCATCAATATTTTTTCTTTTATGTGGCGATTTTATATTTGCAATATCCAGAGTCATGCTATTATGTTTGTTGGTTCCTCAACTGTCATGCTATCTCTTCTGCTTTGGGTTTGTGAGAGATTGGTTGCAAAACTTCTGCTTAGACAAGTTATTGAAAGTTAGTATTACAAAGATTTGCAAGTTATCAAGTAGTAGTAGTGGAAGTTGGTTCTCTTGTGATTTCTGGGAACTTTATGATGACACAACTTTTTGCACAAAATGATTAAAATGTAGATTGCATATTACTTCCCAGCTTCATCTATCTTACTCCGATAAGTAAACATTTTAGGTTAAAAAATTTGGAAACCCAAGCCAAATTGGGTTAATCATGGATGATGTTGGTGGTGGTGCAATAGCAAAGTCTTCGGTTGATCAACAGCTTGAGCTGTTTACTTTACTTATTGAGGGTTGTCAAGATGCTGTTAAAAATAATATGGATGCCAAGGTATAATCGTTGTACTTTCCCTCTATTTGGATAAAAGGGCAACCTTTGCCTTCTCATTGCCTTTAATCTCAGTTATTTGTACTTTAAATGCAGGGCACAGTGTTGGATTTTTTTGGTGTAGCAGTTAAGGCACATGAATTGATAGCCCGTGTGGAAGAGCTTCAGTTCCTGGCAAGGCGCATTGCACGTTACAAAGATCCAGTTAGACAATACCGGATCCAGGCACCTTACAAAAAGCCACAGTGGTCAGCAAGCTGTGGATGGACTGAAAGTAATTGCTGTCAAACCTTTGTTTTGTTGAAAACGTTACTAAAAAAATATAGACTCATATAATTCTTGTATCTGTTTAGCTGATGATGCAAGATTGATGGTTGGAATTCATTGGTATGGCTATGGAAATTGGGAGAAGATACGATTAGATCCAAAACTTAGCTTGACAGCGAAAATTGCACCAGCAACCCTTGGTGAAAGAGAGACGTTTTTACCGCGTGCACCGAACTTGGATAATCGTGCTAGTGCGCTCCTACAAAAGGTACTCTGCATGTTGCACCCCCTCCCCCACCCTACTTGCTCTACATTTATGCAACTGTACCTAGAGTTTGCTTATTGTGTACTGGAATGACTCATACAGATTACAGCATACAGTGCTTATTGAGAATTGAATTTCTTTGACACTCAGCATGAGTGCGGGATCACAATTTTTTAGAGTAATTTTCACAAAGACCCATATTATGGCTAACTGTGACACAAAACCACAGTTTTTAGATTTCTTTGGACATAACCACAGGAGACCAACTTTTTAACAGAAAACATCAGTTTTTAGTATTTTATACAGAACATCTTACGAAAAGCACGGCAGCTTTGTGCTCTGGTGCTGTGCTATAAACAGCTCAGAGGAAGTTTGTTTTCTCACACAACCTTGACAATTTGCTCGGTTAATTGTGCTCATGCAATTTGATTTGCAGCAAGGAGAAGTGGACTCTTTTCACTCTATGCAATTACTTCCTTGAAATGAAAAAATGCAATTGCTTAACATGACATTGTGTAGAGAAAAAAGTCATGTGTTCCTGAAAATATAAATATACACCAGTATGCATATTCCATGCATCAGTATGATTTGCTAATGCAGCCTGATCTGCAAAAGAAAGCTAGCAGCCACTGTAATGCAGAAATTGCAAGGGGCTGGCCATTCCAGTTGGCTGCTCATGTCCTTGTTTGGTGCTGTGCTTTGCAAAAACCTGGTGTTTTGTTTTTGTTAAATTGTTTGTCTCCTTGTGATTCTGTGCAAAACAAAAGAAAAAGAACTAAACCTTGTTGGGTGGTTATGTTTTTGGCCATATACATGGGATTTTATGATATTTATTCAATATTTAACTTATTCAGAAGTAGTAGATCCCACATGTGTTCAGCTTTTGATTGACACATAATTTTACTTATCCAGGAATTTGCCAACCTTCGTGGTAAGAGCTCCAAAACCAAGGGTGGTCCTCGTCAAGCAATTGATAATGAAAGCAATGGTGGAGCTCGATCATTAAGAGGCCGGCAAAAAGACACAAAAATAAAAGAAGATAATAATTCAGTTAAAGATGACTTTAAGAAACGCAAGGTGGTGGAAGCTGAAGCAAGGGAAGAAGGTGAAATTTCAGAATCTGAAGCAGAGACTAAATATCGTCAGGACAAGGAAGAAAAGTGGCTGGAATGGTGTTCTGAAGTTTTGGATGACGAGCAGGACATATTAAAGCGGCTGGATAGGCTTCAGAATACAAGTGTAAATCTGCCAAAGGAAAAGGTTTCTGCTCTATCTGTGAAGTGTTTACTCTTAAGATGTTAATTCTTCCCTAACCTTATCTTTGACATACTATATTCAGGTTCTTTCAAGAATTCGTAAATACCTCCAGATAATTGGGAATAAAATTGGAGAGATTGTTGATCAACATAGTGAATCGTATAAGCAGTCACGTAAGTGCCTTATAGCTTCTACCTTGTAAAACCTGATGTAAAATTGAAGCAGCTATCTTCTGCAATTACATTCTCAGGGTTACTGTGACTAACGTTGGGTACAAAACCTTGGCATATATCTTGATCTTTAAAAGATAGTTTAAATAATTGTGGTGTTTGCAGGTATGGCGATGAGGTTGTGGAACTATGTGGCAAACTTTTCAAGTATGTCCGGGGAGCAACTGCACGATCTCTATTTAAAGCTTAGTCAGGACCAAATGGAAGCTGGAGTAGGCCCGTCACATGGTGGGAATTTTGCATCAGTCCCTCCCAACAGGGGGCCTAAATCAAATCAGCTCCATCCTTCCAGAAACCAAAGGTCAACAAGGTCTGTCCAGTACGTTTCTGAGTCTTTTAACAATGGTGAAAACACTGGGAATTCTGAAGCCTGGAAGCGACGGAGGAGATCTGAGCCTGATAATCAATTTGATACCCAACATTTGTATCAGGCTCCTCCAATCATGACAAATGGAAACAGGTTACAGGAATCTAGCAGTTCTGCTGGTATTCTTGGTTGGGCTCCGGTTGAAATGAGACGATATGACAATGAAAGACCAAAAAGAGGTGTTCATCCCAGTCGTTTTCCACCCGGGCATGGGCCTTTGCTGTAGATGTTCAAGTGATCAATGTTGTCACTTAAAGCAGCATCGCTCCAAGGAAATATCAGCTTCTAGGCTCTAGCATGCCGCACATGTAAAAATGGAGGAAGACCGTTCAATTGAAATTCTTTTTGAAGAAAAAATAATGAAGTGCTGGAACCTGATGTGGACCACAGTTTTGAATCCGAGTCTAAAAGAAATGCCAGGGGTTGCTTAGGAGATGCTGGCACCTTTAGCAGATGTACACACACACAAGATTCTTCTGACATTGAGAAAAAACGTGAGGCAAGAGGAAGAGTCTAGAAAATTTTGTCGGTCAGTTTTGTGATCTAATAGAAGAATATTTCAGTTGGGATGTTTTAAGAAAGTTCATCTCAGCAATGATCTATATAGTTCAACATCAATACATGTATGATCTTTTTAAGTTGCAATATAATGAATTATGGTTTAGTTGGCCATTTTTACTCCCCACTTCTCTCTCATCTGTGCAACATATATCATCTTGATGTGACAGAGAAAATGAAATGTAACTTAGCAGCAGGATGCCGTGGGCATAGGTCAGTATTGAGACACTTGTTTGACATGATTTTTCTGTAAATAGAGGTGGAATCATAACTTTGGCTATTGGGCCACAGATGGGTGATGGTTGTGCTTGTGTGGTAACCTTTTTTTTCCCTTAGTGCTTTTTGGTGAGTGTGCATAATATCATGCTCGTATATTTAAGACAGAACCATGGGGTTTTTATATTTTTCTTACATTTCATTGCACTCTGTATTTCCAGAACCCACGGTACCACCTAACCGAAGAAAGTTTTATTACTGGAGACGTTTCCTGGTATCCTTGCTGCCCTGTTGTTTAGTTCTAGTTTTGATCTCACTTATTTGTTTATTTCATTTTTGCAGTTATCATGTGCAGAATGGGCGCTGTTTTGGTCATGGGGAAGACCGAAATAAAGCCACAAGGTTGCTATTGTATGTGTAGCAGGTCTAAATTAAAGTACTGAAGCACATTGGGCAATGCTGGTAGTTTTGTATTGTAACGTAGATGTATTTGGAGCCTGTCATGGAACTACAAATTTTACTACCCAATTATGTGATGATTTTTACCATAGATGATGAATAATATCATGGTGTAGTTGAGGATTTAGTCACAAGAATGAGCAAGTCTAATTAATAGACATGTATGATTAGCTGAGATTCAGACGAGATTCGCTGTGATGTTTTTATACACGTGATGTTCTTATGACCAGTTCAGAATTCGTTGTAGAATTATCTGATCTAATTCTGGAACCGATGCGATCGCATCAATACTACCAGCGATGAAAACGAAAATTAGAGGGCTTTTGACTTCAACATATGCCAGAGATACAAAAACTAGTAAAGGATAAGAATTCAGAAGTGCCAAATTCCTTGATGGTTATAAACACACGGAAAACGGAACTCAGCGAGATATTTTTGCTCACTGATTGAAAGGTGAAAGGGATGTATGATGTTTGATAGGTTTATAACTTTGTATCTTGCTACAACTATCTTCAACCCCTGCAGTTCCTCAGTTCCCATTTCCAAGTTCCAATATTCCCCCTTCTGCTTAGAGTTATGTGAGATCCAAATTTCCAGCTACTCCATAAAAATGGCCAAAGTTCTACACTACTAAGCAACAAGAGCAAGGACACTTCCCAATTATCCCAACGTAAGCTCTCTATCCCTGTTGAATTCTCTGTTCTTATCCGAGTCTGTTAGTTTCTCTGTTTTATTTTGCTCAGTTTGTTAGTTTTTCTGCTTTATTTTGCTGCCAAAAAAAAACTCTCGTTTTATAAGTGTATGGGGAGCACTGTATATGAGCTTCTCCTTGTGCTGGTATCAGATGGAAATGATCATAAGCTAACGATTGTCTGTTATTCCCTAGGTCGACTCTAGCTCTTTTTTGGTGTGATTTGATGGTGCCTTGGAGGGTGGAGGTGTTCGTGTTGGAGATGGTGTGGGTGATGCTCAGCGGCTGGCTCTCCTCCTGCCTCGCCGTCGCCGACGACGTCGCCACGGCGCTCAGGCAGAGTGGTGACGACGTCTCCGGCTAGTGTGTTAGGCCCCTTCACATCACTAGAATTTCTTTGGACGAACTGTATATGAATCATCTTCCATGCCTGCGTTTGTTGTTTGATCTCTCAGTGTTTGTGAGCATTTATACGCATTGCAATTGTGTATATATCTAAATGTTATTTTATTTTTTTTATACGACATGATTTGAGGCAAATTAAAATAGATTGCGATGGCCATTTCTTTTTTTAGCCGGGTCGGCTTAAGACGAGCCAACCGGATTGTACTAAGATGACAGAAAAACAATTTAAAAGAGAAAAATTTACATCGAAAAACTTAGGCTGTGTTCATCCCTCAGCTTTTTCAACAATCTAAATACTAATTGTTGGTCTAAATTTACATCGACAGCATTTAAACGTGGAACCGATGGGTAGACCGACAATCAGCCTCGAAAAAACTAAGGCTGTGTTCTTCCCTCAGCTTTTTCAACTCACTCCTCTCGTTTTTCACGCGCACGTTTTTCAACCTGCTAAACGATATATTTTTTACAAAAATTTTCTATACAAAAGTTGTTTTAAAAAATCATGTTAATCCATTTTACAAAAAAAATAGCTAATACTTAATTAATCATGTAATAATACGTGTTTCGTTTTGCGTATCGGGAATGAGGGACACACCCTAAATGTCTTTTCTCAAAGTGTTTCAACTGGTCAGTCAGTAGAAGATTAGATTACTTCTAAAGAGCTACGAATATAAATATGTCATCGTCGTCTTGATTTCTCTTTGAGTCGTATATGCGCTCATGAAGTATCATTATTTCAACTGCATCAACCTTGCGAGCCGGGATTTTTTCACCTGCCCAAATACAGAGTGTGTTTCGAAATGGCCTTATTACGTACTGTATGCCGTAAAAGTACTCAAAAATAAAAATTGTTACCCCCAAGGAGATGCTCGGTTAGCTTGAAAAATTCGCCCTCAAATTGATTCACTAAAGATATAGCGTATCCTGATTGCCCTGCACGTGCAGTCCTGCCCACCCGATGAACATAATCCTGAATTTTGGCACAGCATTAGGATTGCAACCACAACAAAAAGAAATCCTAAATGCATCATCTCGGTGCAGCATATAGGAAAATATTCGCGTTTTGCAATGATCAGGTAAGAACATTGAAATTACAAATTTGAAACCTTAGAGTTCAGTGGGAAATCGTAATTGATGACTACATCAACTCCTTGAATATCAAGACCACGGCTTGCCACATCTGTTCAAACAAGGATATTGCAATCTCTCGTCCTAAACCTGTTTAAAGCACCTAGTCTCTTATCCTGATCACACAAAAAGTTATGACTTAGGAAATGGAGTTAATTAAGAGAATGGAATAACAATCGTTTCTGCCTCCTAAACTAACTAAATGAAAGAATGAAATACTTCTGCCTGCCTGACTGAAGAAGAGAATAAATTTGACTCATTTGGCCACTGATAGAAATAGCTTTAAATCGAAGATTTTTGAGCATAAGAGCAAGCAGCCTTGTTGATTCACAGGTCCGGACAAAGACCATGATCATGCTCCCTGGCATCTTGTTCAGAACATGAATAAGATAACAATCCTGAAATTTGGATACAACAGAAAAGGTGAAACAACAAGGAAAAGTAAAACGATTTGAACAATGAAACATAATTTGTCACCACGTTATTTTTTAAAGTTACATGAACTTAAAATCGTGTATGCAGCATGTAATAGCAACATCAACCATGTCGGCACAGTGATCAAATAAGAGTTGCAACTGACCTTGTACTTTGCAGGAACAACATATAAATCCTGTCTAAGTGTGTCCACCAAGGAATATTTGGAGGCTACTTCAACCTGATGAAAAAAAAAGCTCAAGGCCCATTAATAAATAATAAGATAGCACTTTCCTTTAATATTCTTTCAAATAAATGCTTTTGAGACAAAGAAGGAACCACCTTAACAGGATTTTTGAGGCAAGCACGTCGCAGTTTTTTCACCTGCAGGACCAAAAAAATTTGTCACACGACCAGTAGTAGCTAAAAGTGTTATATAAAAATGATATATTTAAGAAGTAGTCCTTGAAAATTCATAATAGCACAAAATCAATCCAAGATGGTATTCTCACTACATCAGGAATGCCTAAGTAGGTGTGATTAATAATCACTCCAAGCAGTGACCCACCTCATTCTGATAAATTATGGACAACCAGCAATGTTTATAATCTTTTGGTTCACATTCAGAGGAATCATAAAATTAGTATTTCCACGACAAACGTCCATAACTTTTTTTTATGTTCTTAACAGAAAAGCAGAGCTCCTGCTAATAACATAAATAAATAAATAAAGTTCCTATCTGCCAACCTTTTCAGTCATTGTGGCTGAAAAGAGGAAAGTTGTCCGTTCTTTAGGAATAACATTAAGGATATCATCGACAGCTTAAGTAAATCATCAGCTTCATCCAGTACCTAGCAAAACCAAAAGATAGAGCATGCATAAAGGGGATAGAAATAGTGGGTTATATTGCGATAGTAAAAGGATTTGGACACATCCAAACCTAGATTACAAATATTAGAAATACTACTGCAACGTCTCAACAAAATATTCCTAATTATCAATATCCAACAGAGTAGACCAAATTCTGATAAATACTTACCAAGTACTTCAATTTGTTAAACTGAAACCTTTTGTATTTGTCAGATGGTCCAAAAGGCGCCCAGGAGTTTCAACCTAGGAAAGATATATCAAGCTGAGACTGAGTTGAGATGATGAAAGATTATATGATATCAGATATATGAGTTTTCACTTAGAGGGATAGTAACTGTGCCAAAAAGTTCCAGTGCCATGGAAGAGCATGATAACTAATTGGTTAAATTGTTTATATTTATTGGTTGAATTGCTTATATTTAACTCCATTATATAGTGCGCCAATTACAGTGCCAACAAAGCATTGGATATGTACATACAAAAAGAAGGAAATTGTTCAATAGAGTAGTTTCCAAAATCCAAATTCCAAACACAACACAACACCTGTACTGTATATTCTTTTGGAAACTTATGTGGTCAAACTATACTCACCACAACATGTGGACGTTTTGCAAGGGATATGGTTTGGCTCGTCCGAGGAATTCCACCAACCAGCTGGGGAAAGAAAAACCATCGATTGAAAAGTGATTATATAAGAAAATAGAAGATACTATGAAGAGACTTTCTTTGATCAGCCCTAGCATGATAGTTGATCACCAAAGGAACATCGTATAATGCATCTAATAACAAAATTTATTTGAACTTTACTGAGCAAGAGTGCAAGACAACCTGCTGCTGCACTAAGTGTTCTTTTTCACAACATTTAAACACATTGGCAGTAAAACACTAGGTAAGTCAGAAGCAAGAACATACAAAAATTTACACTAATGGGTTAGCTACGAGAACTAAAAACTACTCTCTCCATTTCATATTATATAAGTCGTTTGACTTTTTTCTTAGTTAAAGTTATTTAGGTTTGACCAAATTTATAGAAAAAAATAACAATATCTATAACATTAAATTAGTTTTATTAAATCTAATATTGAATATATTTTGATAGAATGTATATTTTGTATTGAAAATGTTAGTATATTTTTCTATAAACTTGGTCAAACTTAAAAAGTTTGACTAAAAAAAGTCAAACGACTTATAATATGAAACGGAGGTAGTATTGGTTTGACGATATGGCATACCACTGAACATTGCAAGCTGATCGCTGATCCAAGCGCCTCAAACTGCCTCGCAATCTGAATCGCCAGCTCCCTGAACCACCAAAGCCGATTAGCTGAAGCCCACATGCAAGGTAAACAATCACACACAATTTCACAAGATCGTCCAGAAAAAAAACGGAGAGAAAAATTTAGCAACCTTGTGGGCGCAAGCACGCAGGCGAAGAAGCGCTGGCGGTGCTCGAGCAGCGCCTGGATGATCGGCAGCGCGAACGCCGCCGTCTTCCCCGACCCCGTCTGCCCCACGCCGATCACGTCCCTCCCTGCATATCCAATTAATTAAGGCCCGTATCAGCAACTACTCGCCATCTATCTCCATTGCCAATTCGCCATCGCAAACCTTGGAGGGCGAAGGGGATGGCCTCCGCCTGGATCCTGGTGGGCGCCTTCCACCCCATGGCGTCGCACGCCTCCACCAGCTCCGGGCAAACCCCAGCTCCGCGAACGTCGTCGGGGCCTCCTCCTCCTCTCCCATGGCTTCACGACGCTCCTCCACCTCCTCCTCCTCCCCCATGGCTTCTCGAGGCATCTCCACCTCCACCTCCACGCGCGCGCGGGCGGCAGTTGCGACTTTGCGAGTGCGGCTGCGTTTAGGGCGAAAAAAAAAAGACTTAATTTCATTTTGGACCATCTTTTATTACCGATGTTTCGTTTTGATCACCCTTTAACCAACGTTTCTATTTTGGACCGGATATTTTTACATGTGTGTCATTTTGGACCACCCTCAACTATTTTATCCATCTACATCCAACTTATCATATAACAAGAAAATGGTCTTACATATAGTTATGGGAGTTCGTTGACGAAGAAGAGCCGACGTACTCGAGATTGTTCATATGCTTGAGAAAAAAGTCGGATGGTCCAAAGTGAAACAAAGGTAAAAATACTTGGTCCAAAGTTAGAACATTAGTTAAAGGATGGTCAAAGCGAAACATTGATGAAATTTACTCAAAAAAGAAAATAACTAAGAAAGATCTTGCAGCACTGCAGGGTTACAGTAAAAAGTACATCAAATGACCCTCATCTTCCATTAGATTACAAAATCGTCCCCCAACCACAAAACTAGATATACGTGTTGGCGCAGAATTTAGACCCGCCTCACGACCAAACGGGTTTCACGTTTCCACGGCGGCCTGAGAGATCTGCTTAACTCCAGTGCAGGTCCAAAGACTTGCCTAGGTGTGTGTAGAGCGTGCCAGTTGATTTGATCTGCAATCAACAAGATAAACAAGCAAACCATATAAGTAAACAATGGCCGATCGGCCGATAGGCCGATGTCGCATTGTCGTGACCTAGCCGATAGGGCAAAACTATATCGGCTCGCTTGTAATTGTGATAAAATAACATCAGAATATAAATCTAATCTCATCGGCCTTCATCAACATGTTCATGTCAATTAGCGGCATCGGCCGATGAGAGATAAAAGAAATAATCACACTAGCTAATACTCTAATGCAGACTTGTACAAACTAATCAACTTATATAAATATATCAATCACAAGTAAACCCTGGAGGATAACCTATAACAAATACACTTATATTCGTCAATCTACTCATACAAGTGGCAAATACATATAAAAACGTTATAGTAATTACATGTATTAGATAAGACCGGCTGAAACCCCGGTGCTATCCTTAATCGCGATCGAAAATAGGCTTTGGATTAGATCTCAAAACAGGACTAAGGTCGATAGCAACTCAAAGTGTGAATTGAGACTTAACACAAAGAAAATCAAGTCGTCGATCGCTTTTAGGGATGGTAGATGCATTGAAAGATTTAACTAAGCATAATAATTAAACCGTCGTCGGTAATAAACCCTAAAACGAGCAGATCGCTGGTGAAGCATAATTAATACACTTATGAAAATCACTCAAAGCATGATAAACGACGATCACATCATCAAGGCTTAACGTGCCTAAAGCGACACGTTAGCCCCGACGATGTAGATCGTCGGGCACGAGTTCTTACCTCTGCTCTGGGGAAGCAAGAACTCGTCGAGATTAACCTCTGGCGAGGGTTGGCGATGCGTCGAAACTAGATTGATTTATGTGTTGTATTGTTGTGAGAGAGTTTCTATGTACATACTACCGGGATATTTATACCCAAGATTACAACATTGTCCAGATAGGACACGATCTTATCTACAACTTAACAAACAAATCTTTGCGGCAGACTCTTGCCGTAGATTAGATCTAAACCTACTTGATTTACAAGATACAGTTGCCTAAAACCGAGCCTTATCTCTATTTGGCAACCACCTTGAGGCTTATCTTGAGCCCAAACCAAGCCCATGCGAACTCTATCAACTTCCTGGCTCTATCGGCCAATGGCTATTTCGAATCTATATCGGCCGATACGCCTTTCCTGCTAACACCATTTCCAGTCCGATACACTCACCGAGTCCGATACAAGACTTGGTCCGACTCCAACTTAGCCCTTCTTCTCCGCATCGGTTTTCTCTTTCCTCTCTGAGTAGATTACAAAAATCTGCTATTAACACATGCCCCCCAATTCCGCTTCATTATATAATGTGGCGGAATTAGCTCCGAGGAACCCATCGACTTCTTCGCTAAGGTTTGTTTGAAAACCGCGCAGATTCAGATTTGTAGCCCTCCGCCGCTGATTTCCTCGCGCATTTCTTCATTAGTCACCTGCGCCTCCCGACTCCGGCGACTCCTCGACGTCCTATCGGCATCGACCCCTCCATCGGCAACCTCTTCAATCACATCGATGGCCTCTCTGCCGTTCTATGCTTCCGAGATCCCCGTGGTGAGTCAATCCTTTCTAAGTCCACATTTTCGTTTTCCTGTCGAGTTTTTTAAACTAGGGTTCCTGCTCTTGCCCCCCGTGTTTTATCTCTAATCATTATTCTCACGCCATAGGTCTTCAAGAACCAAATCTTGATTCCCACCAATGACAAGTCACATCGGTTCCTGCTAGGCCCCATGGGCAACCTCGACCCAACTTGGCTGATAAACGCAGAGACAAACAGAATCCCTTTAAAGAAGTGAAGCCCAATGTTGCCTCATGGAAGCACACCTTCAGATCTTGGCTGTCCAAGCTCAATGGCTACAAGACTTGGTACAAGAGAATTGCTGCGACCAAGCAAGTCCATTGGGATGAGATAGGAATCGGCCAGTGCATTACTCTGTCTTTGGCCGATACCAAGAAGAACGAGCCCCTAATGTCAGCAGCCACCTACTTCTGGTCCAGCACCTTGAATGCCTTTTTGTTCCGGCAAAGTCCGACGACCCCAACGCTGATAGATATCAAGATGCTGACAGGATTGGATATACACTCCGAGATAAGTCCCTTCAACCTCCTCATCAATAGCAGTCATAAGCTGAAGACTAAGAAAATTGGAGTTTGGTCTGGATACATATCTGAACATATGGAACAAGGATCTGTATAAGAAAGAGAGCATGTGGCTTTCCTAACTCTATGGTTAGAGAGGTTCGTCTTCTGTGGATCAACCTGCGGCCCTACTTTGAATTGCCAACATCTAGCCTAGGCCTTGGTCGAAAAGAAACAAATTTCTCTAGGCCGATATCTCCTTGGAGCTGTCTATCGGCTGCTTTATTCTGCCACTCAGGATCTGATACTAAAACAGATAGTGGCACACAGAGGCCCATGGTGGTTCATCCAACTGTGGTTAACAATCCATACCAACACCATGGTCGATCGGCCTCCACTATCAGACTCAACTTTTCCATCGGACTACACTGATCATGAAGATCCCTCAACAAGGAGATGCATGTCCTTTGGAGAAGCAGTCTCAATTTATCCTGAAGCAGAGCAATCGGCTGAAGACATATCCACTTGGTTCACCCAATTCTACACTGGCCCTCCATCAGCCAAGATGGACATGTTTGTGTATCCTTCAGACGCCGAATTTGAGTTCCCTGCCGATCTGACGCTGGGTCAACTGAACGATGACATGGTCTCCAGAGAAATCTTCATGATCGGCATCACTCCCTGCCTGCTCCCAGTAGGCATATTCCAAGGCAGAAGCACCAATCTATCATATGAGTTCTACAATCCCATGGTGGCTGCCAGACAATGTGGGTTAGGGCAACTCCCAATCAGCCTACACTTCCATCGGCTTCTGGAGAGCAGGGGCACAATCTCATCGGCCCTGGCCATGAGCAAGGCTCTGGAGATTAGAGTACCAAATCTGGGCGATTGCAACCGATTATGGTTGAGCCCTTTTATACAGATCAGTTTCCAATCTTGGTGGCAGGAATGAGCTTCTCACCTCTTCCATCAATCGGCCAGGTTCTATCTGACAGAGCTTGTTGACAACATCAGCCCTCAGGTTCCTGACGCCCCAATGCCATCAGTCAGCAATAGTGGGCAAAAAATCTCCTATGCTATAGCCCTAGCTCCATCAGGAAAAGCTATCCTGGAGTCCATTATCGGCCTCACTGCCCCAAAGGTATCATCACTTTTCCAAGGGCCGATAACCAAGGAAACTCCAAAAAGGAAGGCGCCGGCAAAAGAAAAGGTCCACAAGACTGGCAAAAAACCTAGGACTGATGATCAAGCCGATACAGACGAGCTAGACCCCTCCATGGAAGTATTTCTCGATGACCAAGTTATGGAGGAAGAGGTTGATGCAGCAGCCGCCGATCTGCTTGAAAAACAAGATTCATCGGCCGACACCGCTAAAGAACCATCGGCCAAGACCACTACAATCCCACTGGCCGATGACCAAGCTGACACTGCCCAACCAAGGAGAACCAGACATGCAGTCCGCAAGGTTAACACAATCCCTTTCTTGAATCTATGTAATCTCCTTCTGCTGGTATGCTATAGCTTGACATCCTTTTCAGGTCGTCGCATCGTCCTTGCTGAAAGAAAGAACTCAATCGGCCCCTTTGGCAAGAACTAACAAGGCAACATTGCAAAGGCGCGAACGAGCCAAGGCCCGATTGAGAACACCGTATCCTTCTCCACCACCCTCTCCAATTTCTTTGGTAAGAGTTAATCTTTATATTATTCCTCTAGCAGCATAGATTTGATCACCTCTTTCCTGCCTTTCTTCAGCCGCGAGCTCCATCACCTGCACCACATCGGCCAACCCCCTCGCCCACTGTCTCAAGACAACAAAAGGAGGCCGATGTAAGCACAACCGATGCCCTATCACAGGTAAACCAGGTCACTTTGATTCCTTTGCCGATTTCTTGTCTGACTAGGCTGACCATGCCCTATGTTGATATTTACAGAACTTAGCCGACATGTTTTCTTTTGATATCGGCCAATTCCTTGATGACGAGGACAAAGAGCCACCCATCACAGCCAAGGCGTCGATCTCTGACGAACTGAAGAACCGGCTGTCCGATATCGCCAATCGGCTGGAGTCATCGCTGGAATTCTTGGTGGAGGATTGCACTCCCATCAGGATCAGGGTACAAGAAATTCAAGACCAACTGCCTGAAGACCTGATGGAGAACCTGACACCGGCCATCTTCTTGGAACAATACCAATTCAAGCTCCACAAGGCGAAAGAAAGAATCGCAGAGAGGCGGGAACGTGAAAGCTTGGAATCGGCCTTAACTGCCAGCAAAGCTCAAGTCAATTCTGAGAAGACTAGATTGGACGAGCTGGCTGTTGAGCCGATTATCCTAAACAATAGGCTTGAAGAACTCCGCCGTCTCGAAGCAGATTTGGTACTGAAGCTAGAAGCCACCCGCAAAGAAATCCAAGAAGTTGAAGCCAAAATAGCTGCATCACCCAAGGCCATAGAAGATCAGACGGCAAAGCTGAAGGCATCGGCCAAATACCTTGCAACCCTGAGCAAATCTTTGAAACCAATTCCAGGGTCAACGACCGATGACGCCCAAGTAATAGAAGACATTGACCAAATCCGTCGTAAGGCCATTGCAGCTATTGAAAACTTTATAGGGTGATGTAATATATTTTGTGTCCTTCTTGTAAACAGATAACCTCCTGCTTTGATTAACATAAATCTCATCGGCCAATCAGCCGAATTTGAGCTGAATAAATCTGAAGAAGTTCAAGCTTGAAAATTTTTTTTTGAAGTCCATAGACCTGGATCAATCTGACAAACTTGAAGAATCTTGAAGAAAAATCTTGAAAATCATGCTTGTATATATATATGCCCCCCAAATTTTGAAAGATGAGAGCTCATATTGTAAAATTTGAACTAAGGGCGATAATGCATATCGGCCATCTAAAGACGATATGGACCACATCGGCTATTATCATAAATCGGTTGGCAAGCCGATCATGAATCGATCCAGACGTTGGGATGATATTTCTTTAAGTATTTGCCATTAAGGGCTCTTCCATAAATTTCTCCATCTAATCCTTTGAGCAGATAAGCATTACGGGGAACACGTCGATGAATCTGAAAAGGACCTTCCCAATTAGGTGACCATTTGCCGAATTTATTATCTCTGGAACCGATCGGCATTATTAATTTCCAAACAAGATCTCCTTCCTCAAATGACTTGGCGACAACTTTCTTATTATAATGACGAGCAACTCGATCTTTATCTCACTTTATTTTCTCCAAAGCCCTCAATCGGACGTGCGCCAAATCATCTAACTCATCAACCATAAGATTATGATACTCATCGGTTGTTAAGTCATCTTGCAAAGCAATCCTTCTTGAGCCGATGTTGGTCTCCCACGGCAGTACAACTTCATGTCCATAAACCAGCTGATAAGGTGGCACTTGAGTTGCACCATGACAAGCCATCCGATACGCCCAAAGGGAATCGGCCAGCGTGGTATGCCACTGTCTCGGCTGTTCGTCAATTTTTCTCTTGATCAACTTAATTAAAGTCTTATTGGAAGCTTCTGCCTGCCCATTAGCTTGTGCATAATATGGAGAAGAATTCAGTAGCTTGATGCCCATGCTGTCAGCAAACTGCACGAACTCATCGGACACGAAAATTGATCCCTGATTTGTAGTCAATGTTTGAGGTAACCCAAACCGATATATGATATGTTCCTTGACAAACTGAATTGCATCCTCTGAATCAACCTTTCTAAGAGGGATGGCCTCAACCCACTTTGTAAAGTAGTCTGTAGCCACTAAAATATACTTGTGGCCTTTGCTCGATGGTGGATTAATCTGACCGATGATATCTATACCCTATCCTCGAAACGGCCACGGCTTTATGATTGGATGCATAGCCGATGCCGGTGCTCTCTGGATTGCTCCAAATTTCTGGCAATCTTGACATCCTTTATAATACTTGAAACAATCCTCTAGTATTGTCGGCCAGAAATATCCAGCACGCTTCAAAAGCCATCTCATTTTATGGGCCGATTGATGGGTTTCACAAATCCCTTCATATACCTCGCTCATAACAATTTTGGCCTCCTCTAGACCTAAGAACTTGAGCAAGACACCATCAATCGTCCTGTAGTATAGATCATCATCTAATAAGACATAATGCAAGACTTAGTATTTCATCTGTCGCGACGCCGATTGAGAAGGGTTTTTCAAATAATCAACGATAGCAAACCTCCAGTCGTCGGTATCCACGGCAACAATCTGACTTGGAACATCTTTGGCCATCGGCCTGTATCCCAATGCCCCCTGAGCTAAATCATTGGCCTCGAAATTCTGCTTCCTGGGTATATGTCTCATCATCACAATCTTGAAATCCTGTAGCAGCTCTGTCACGCCCCAAACTAGCCCCAAGCGAAGGCCAGTATAAGGCGATCCAAATTAACCTGTATGCCTGTACCAGTCCCAGGAAATAGCGCTGGTACAACAGGAAGACGGAATATCACAACAACAGCGGTCTCTTTATTAAGAGTAGGATTACAACCAAGGTTGGAACTGCGGACAGAACCCGAGTTCGCAACAGCATTACAAAAAGGCGGAAGCGGAAAGCGGAAACTAGCCCTAGGCCACAAGCAAAGCCTTGGGGAAAGGCCGAAACCCTACTACTGCTCGAAGACTGCTTGCTCCTGGAAGAACTCTTCATCAGCAGGGTCCACCTCTTCGTCTTCTAGAACTGGGGGGGTTTAATTATATAGAGCAAGGGTGAGTACGAAAGTACTCAGCAAGTCAGGGGAATTAAGTGTTTAATGCAAGCTTCAAAGGTAGGCCAGTTCTTTTTCACAATTGATTTTAGTTTAAGACTTTCAGAAACATCTAAGTGAGTGCTTCTCAACGGTGCGGACGAGAAAGTGAGTCTCATCCGGCCGAAGCAGTGAAAATGTGTCGATTGATTCTTGTCGGCACGAGAGGCTCCCTGCCAATCGTTTACCGACCCGGCTGCTCCAACAGCCACACGCGAGAGGCTCCCTGCCAATCGCTCACCAACCCCGGCTGCACCAACAGCCACAATTCAAACACGTCGGAACGAGAGGCTCCCTGCCAGTCGTTCACCGACACCGGCTGCTCCAACAGCCTCACCGAGCACAGAAGGGAAAACCTCACACCAACAGCAGTTTACAAAGTGTTCAATTAAAACTACGCTAAGGAATCACCTCACATCCGCCCATGACCGTGGGCACGGCTGTTCGAACAGTTATTAACCTCTGCAGAGAGGGTACATTTTACCCACACGACGTTACTAACCCTGAATCACCCAGCCCGCGACCCTCGGTCACGTCTGGCGACCTTGAGGCTTTCACGACAAGGCATTTCGAAAGCCGACTCAGGGTCATCTTATGCCAACGGGAGGGGTCCCACGGACCAACACCAGGTTAGGTCCCAGACCATACTGTGCCAGGAAGCCCAGGGGTCCTCCCCGACACCACCCCGGCGAATCCACTTGTCCCTTGGCATCAAGATTTCCCTGGCCTAGCTAATTACTCAGCCAGGGGCGTCCCATATCACCCATGTGGTCGTACTTGACATATGCTTGGATGTAATTCCCAAGGAATCGGTCCTTAGAGCGAGAACGGACAGACCGTACCTTCAGTACGTCTTCCGTACCGCGAGTTTTAGAAACTCACTTTATTTTCAAGGAACCGACCCAAGTGTCGGGTTTTCCAAGCATTTTGTAAACTCAAGTTTTACCCATGTGATCATTTTAAAGTTTGAGGGGAGTCTCGATATTCGTACGCGAGGAACGGATACCGAGGCTTCACCTGAGGGGTGACAACGGTGTTGGGGTATTCAAATATCAAGGAAGGTAAATGCAGCAAATGGGTAGGGCCTGCCGGTTGTATTGCAAACCGAGGCCAAGTGCCAAGTGTAACCTAATTAATGCATAGTTTGCGGAATCAAAATACTTAATTTAAATTATAGGTTCAATTGATCAAAGGTGACTTGTCTTGCTCGAGATCTTGAGCTTCTTCCTCGAAATCCGCGCGCTGCGGGTCTTCGGGCTCCGAGACTACATGTGAAACGAGACGACTCAACAAAGCGATAAAAGAAGCCCTATTAAAGACCACTAATCATGCCATTGGATAGATCTCGATTTTCGAGGAATTTTGGAAGTGGAACGGAGTCAATCGGACGAACGGTTGAGAAGATATGAATTTTCGAAGTTTACGGATTTTCTGGAATAAGGAAAAGGAATTATTAATTCCCTGGAAAAAGAAACGAAGGAGGGATGAAATCTAGACTTTATTTTGGGCGGCTAAGGGCAGCCCAAATAAATAGAATGGGCGCGGCCGAAATAATGGGCCGACGGCCCGAAAGGATCGGCCCTAGGCCGATCGGCACGCGGGGGGGGGGGGAATGGCCGATGGGCCGAAGAGAAAGGAGAGGCCGATGGCCGATGGGCCTAGCGGCCGAGGCCGATGACGGGAGCCGATGGGCCGAAAAGGGAGGCCGATGGGCCGATGGGCCTAGCGGCCGAGGCCGATGACGGGAGCCGATGGGCCGAAAAGGGAGGGCCGATGGGCCGATGGGCCTAGCGGCCGAGGCCGATTGGGGAGAGGAAAAAGGAGGGGTTGAGCGAGCCCGCGGCTCGGAGTGGGGAGGGAGAGCGCGATGGCGGCCGATTGAGGCGGACGGCCATTGCCGACGGGGAGAAAAAGAAAGGAAGGGATAACGGCGCCGGGGCGGAGAGAAGGCGATTCGCCGGAGGGGGGGCGGACGGCGTCGGGAGGCGCCGGTGGGGAGAGAGAGAAGAGAGGGGGAACGAGCCCACGGCTCGGATCGGAACGGGGTGCGACCACGGCGGATTGAGACGACAGCCGACACCGGCGGGGGAGAAAAGAAAAGGGGGTAACGGCGCCGGGCGGGGAAAGGATGATAGAGGGGATGGCGGCACGACGGTGGCGCCCGGGGGGGGGGGAAACTACGGCGCTCCTAAAGCCCTAGACCGGGGAGAAAGAGGAGGCGGAAGGGGGAAAAAGAAAATACCGCGGCGGAAGGCGCTCGCCGGAGACGGGGGTGACGGCGCGGGTGGCGGTGTGGCGTGGTCCCGGGCCGGGGAAGAAGAGGCGACCGGGTTCCTCTTCTCGCGGCGGCGAGCGGCACGGACGACGGCGGCAGCGGCACGGTGGAGAAAGGGGGGTGCTCGGTGGTGGAATGGAATGCGGCCGAGCGAGGGGGGAAAAGGAGGGTTTAAGAAGGGCGCTAGGTCGGTTGGGCGGAGAGGCGGTTTGAGGGCGCGGGGACCGCGCTGTGCCCTCCGCGCTAGCGGCCGAGCGGCGGCAGCGGATGACATCGGCGGCGGTCGGCGACCGGGGAAAAGAAAAAGGGGAAGGGAAAAGAGGGGTTGCCCCCTTGCCGAAACAGGCAAGGCGCGCGGGGGAGAGAGAGGGGGAGCGCGCGCTCGGCGCCTTGGCGGCACGCGCGCAGGCGGCGGGGCCGAGGGGACCAGCGGCTGCCAGCGACGGAAACGGGATGGGAAAGAGAGAGGGGAGAACGGCGGGGGTGCGGGGAGAGAGAGCGCTGGCTCTCTCTCGGCTCGGCGCGTGCGGGGCACGTGCCCGGTGCGCGCGGGCCGAGCGGCCTGGCGCGGCCCAGCGGGGAGGGGCGAGGCCGAAGGAGCTGGGCCGGCGGCGGCCCAGGAGGGAGAGAGAGGGGGGGCAAAAAGCCGAAGGGGAAATTCGGCCCGGGTCAAAGGGAGGAAACTTAGACTTTACCAGAAAAAGAAAGAGGGAGTTTGAGGGCTCGGATTTGAAATCCGATTTCGCGGTTTTCTCCGAGATTGAACTGAGAGGGGAGACACGAGACCTTGGCACACAACAAGACTCAACCGAAGAGCAAACTTTCGCAAGTAGAGTTTTTAGCAAAATAGTTTTCCCGCTAACGCCGCAACAAAACAGGCGTTACAAGCTCCTTGCACTCCTCATTGTACACTCTGAGAATATCATTTTTACATTCATACTCCCCGGAAAGTTGATTGATTATCAACTGTGAATCACCAATGATTTCTTCGGAATCGGCCTCGACCTCTTGTAATAATTGCAAACCCTTAAGAACGGTCTCATACTCTGCTTGATTGTTAGTATAATAGGGCTTGATAGTAAAAGCGAACTCAAAGCTTGCCCCCCGAGGGGATATTATGACCAGGCCGATACCGCATCCATGCCTGCAAACAGATCCATCAAAATACAGTGTCCACGGCACAATGTCTGCATATGCAATTGAATCGTCTCTGTGTTGGACAATGAAATCGGCCAGGGCTTGTCCTTTAATTGCTTTGGCCGATTCATATCTGAGGTCAAACTCTGCTAAGGCAAAAATCCACTTCCCAATTCTCCCTTTTAAAATGGGGGCCGATAACATGTATTTCATCACATCGGCCTTGCTTACCACAACGCACTCATTGGAAAGTAAATAATGCCTTAATTTAGTACAGGAAAAATATAAGCATAGACATAATTTCTCCACTGGCGTGTACCTTGTTTCAGCATCTAACAATCTCCTACTGAGATAAAAAAATAGCCTTTTCTTTACCATCAATGACTTGAACTAAAACCGAGCTGATAGACTTCTCATCGGCCGACAGGTACAACCTGAATGGAACCCCTTTCTGCGGAGGGATCAGAACTGGAGGGGAACTTAAATATTCTTTGATGTCGTCCAACGCTTTTTGTTGCTGATCACCCCATACGAACTCTTGATCGTCCTTTATCTTCAACAATGGCGTGAACGGCTCTATCCTGCCTGACAGGTTTGATATAAAACGTCGGACAAAATTGATCTTGCCGAGCAGGGATTGTAACTTGGTCTTGTTAGTTGGAGGCTTGATATTTTTGATAGCATCAATGTACTTTTGTGTAATCTCAATTCCTCTTTCATGAACCAAGAAACCTAAAAATCTTTAGACTTCACGACGACGTCATCGATGTAAACCTCAATCAGCGAACCAATAAGATCATGAAAAATATAATTCATAGCTCTCTGATAAGTAGCTCCAGCATTTTTCAAACGGAAGGTCATAACAACCCATTCGTATAGGCCGATTGCCCCCGGGCATCTGAAGGCTGTCTTGTGGATGTCTTCTTCGGCCATAGAAATCTGGTTTTAGCCTGCGTTTCCATCCATAAAGCTGATGATCTTATGCCCAGACGTGGCGTCTACCAGCAAATCGGCTAACGGCATAGGGTACTCATCCTTTGGTGTCGCCTTGTTCAAATCTCTGAAGTTGATACACACCCTCAGTTTGCCGTTTTCTTCAACACTGGAACTATATTAGACACCCACTCTGCGTACCGGCAGGGCCTGATGAAATTGGAGTCGTAAAGTCTGGTAATCTCTGCCTTAATAGCTTCGTGCATATCGGCCTTAAACCTCCTAGGAGCTTGTTTAAACGGCCGATAGCCCGGTTTGATAGGTAACCGATGTTCTACAATCGATTGGCTTAACCCAGGCATCTCATGATATTCCCATGCAAAGCAGTCTACGAATTCTTTCGAAAGATTTATCAAATCATTCTTATATTCCCTTGACAGGTTAGCACTTACATACGTCGGCCTAGGTCTATCACCTGATCCTATATCAACCTCCTCGAGTTGATCAGCCGACGTGAAGCCTTGTCCCAATTTTCCATCTAATTCATCCACCACATCGTCTGTGTAGGGACTTGCTTTCTCATCTTGGGCAGTGGATGGTACATCTTTGTTAAAGCAACTGTTTGTCTTGATCGTCTATCGTCTCGATGTCACAATCAGTTACTTTGAGGAAATCGGCCTCCCAAACTCGTCCAGACAGGCAATCGATTCCCTCCATCTCCCAAACTGCGAGATCGGCATTGGCTACGTGGACTGACTGATCAGCTTGCACGATCTCGACTTGGTCCCCTTGCCATTGTATAAGGCACTGATGCATTGTTGACGGGACGCAACAGTTTGCGTGGATCCAATCTCGTCCCAGCAACAGGCTATAGGAACCCTTTCCATCAAAGACGAAGAAGGTGGTGGGTATCGTCTTGTTGCCCACGGTGAGCTCCACATTTAGCACCCCCTTCGTCTCTGATGCGTTGCCGCCAAAGTCTTTGAGCACCATGTTGGTCTTGATGAGGTCTTCAGGTACTTTTTCAAGCTTCCTGAATGTTGTGTACGGCATTAAGTTTACTGCCGCGCCGCTATCGACCAGCATCTTCGTCATCGGCCGCCCATTGATGAATCCCTTGATGTATGATGGCCGGAAGTGCCAGTGGCTGGTGTCGACTGGCTTGTCGAACACGGCTTGATCTGGCGACAACCGTAGTGTAGCCGAGGACTGTTCATCGTCGGCTATCGCTTCATCGGCCGTTTGTACGCTGTATTCTGCTGGCAATATGAAAACCATATTAACTGAAGCCGATGCTACTCCTTTACCTTTTGCAGATGCAGAAGCTCGAATTGACTTGGAGGTGCCCTCATCGGCCTTGACAACTGCGGATTTTATTCTCCACTCCTTCTTGGTCTTGGCGGGCCGATGGGCTATTGTCGCCTGCTGCTCCTAGATCTGCTCCTTTCTTCTCAATCTCTGAACCCGCTGTTTTTGTGTCTTCTAAATACGTCGCTTGGGCACCATTGGGGGTTCTGGATTTGCTCGTCGTGCTCAGTCCGACGATCATGGTGCATCGGCCCTAGTCTTTCATGTATAGACTTTCTCTGCTTGCGTGGCCGATGCACTTGTTTGCTCGAGCTGCCCTGGTGGGAGTCTTCTATGTCATACATGCAGGGCACTCTTGGATTGATGGCAACCTCATCCCTTTGTTCCAGCAGAACCGGAAAAACTCGCACTCCCAATGAGGGTCCTAAGAGTTGTCTTGATCGGCATGGTCTTGTGCTTGTTCTTCCCACCGTCGCTGGTATTTCCTGATCAGGCCCTCTGAGGTCTGATGAGGTCGCTTGCCGGTCCAATGGCTATTGCCGTCGGGCCAGTCTGCCCGCACCATGTTGACTGGGAACGGGTGTCCTTCTATCTTCATCGGTCGCTTGGCTTCATCAATCTTGATCCTGCCTTGCTCGATGGCCGATTGAATCTGTTGTCGGAAGATCTTGCATTCGTTGGTGTGATGCGAATATGTGTTGTACCACTTGCAATATCTTCTCTTCTTGATTTCCTCGGCCGATGGCAGTACATGACCTACTGGCAGCTGGATCTGCTTTTCTTGCAAGAGTAGATCAAATATTTTATCGGCCTTGTTGATGTCGAAGTCATACTTGTCCTCTTTGTCGCCCTTCTTGGCCCATTGGCATGTTGTTGGCTTCTTCATTCCGGCCCACTCGGCCAGGTCGACGTCGGCATCATCTTCATCGTCTTCATCGGAGGCGTATTGATAGACGGTACTGATTTTCTTTGCGAACTTCTTCGCCTCCTGGAATCTTTGTTCATGGGCCGATACCCGTTGCGCTAGCTGAGCTAGGCTGTCGAATTCCTGAGATGAGAACCTCTCTCGTATCGGCCCCAATAGTCCTTGGAATGCCAGATCGACCAGTTGAGAATCGGTCAAACTGAGATTGTAACACCTATTCCTTACGTCCCTGAATCTTTGGATGTATTGTGGGACCGATTCATCAACTCGTTGCCTGACGGCAGTGAGATCAAACGGTTTCATCTCTTGTACGCCGTTGTAAAAGTATCTGTGAAACTGCTTCTCTAGATCTATCCATCCTCTGATGGAATTGCAGGGTAAAGAGGAAAACCATGTAAACGCTGACCCTAACAAAGACAGAGGGAAAAATCTCACCCTCAACGCCTCTATAGCCGATGCCTCCCCATACTGTGCCAGGAATCGGCTTACGTGCTCGTATGTAGAGATGTTGTCTTGCCCCGAAAATTTGGAGAAGTCCGGGATCTTGTATCGGTTCGGCAGTGGCACTCTGTCGAATTCCTCGGGATATGGGTGCCGATACACCGTAGAGCTCTCCTTGGGTTTCAAGCCGAACTGATCTCGCATCACCTCGGCTATCATGTCGGCCTAGTATCCTGCAGGCTGATGTCGGAGGTCCTGGTGGTAAGACTGCTCCAGGCCCTCTGTCAGATACTGCCTGGGGGAGTACGGTTGGAAGTGATGATTTAAATTTTGTGCGTCGTACTGCACCGCGGTGTACTCCTGATAGCCTTGTGGCGCGTTGTAAGCAGCTAGTTGCGGAGGGTTGCCAGACGTGGGGAATTGAGGTTGTCTGGCCGATGGCGGGTTGACTGGAACTTGCTGCATCGGCTCGATCACCGGTTGTTTCCCCTTCGTCCATTGTACATACTGTTCCTCCGTGATGTGTTGAGGGCTTCCTCCCGTTTGCCTGGTGAGGACCAGTGGCAAGGCTGATGCTGGTTGAGCCGATGGAGGTGGGATCGACGCCGTCGGCTGTGGAGCCATGCTCAAATCGGTCCTCAAAGTCCGGTAAGCTGGGAACTTGTTTTCTGGCAAGAAAATCGGCCCTTGAGGCTTGTACTGATGAATGGAACCATCTAAGATTGATTTGACCGTATTGGTCAATGTGTTCACCAGGATCCCAGACTGGTTGACTAGCGCAGAATGAACTACGAAGTCGATTCGGCCTTGCAACGTCGGCGCAGCGTTTTCTTCGGTCTTGACGGCGTGGTCGTGTGCCGCCGCCGACGTGCTGGCTCCATCTCCAGGGCTCGGCATTACCACCTTAGATTTTTGGATAAGGGTGCCTTGTCGAGTCCTAGAGTATGTCTGCAGGTACATATTTTGGAACTGCTCGACCAGCTTGTCCATCTCAGCTTTCTGCTCTTCATGGAGCTGGTCGACAGTCACGGAGACGACGTTCTCCTCGGGGATCTCACCCTGCTTTGACATCTTGCAGTGGTCTTCTTGTTGTTGCGAAGTTTGCGTTCTTGTTGTCCCACTGGGCATGCCAAAAGCGTGTTGGCGCAGAATTTAGACCCGCCTCACGACCAAACGGGTTCCACGTTTCCACGGCGGCCTGGGAGATCTGCTTAACTCCAGTGCAGGTCCAAAGGCTTGCCTAGGTGTGTGTAGAGCGTGCCAGTTGATTTGATCTGCAATCAACAAGATAAACAAGCAAACCATATAAGTAAACAATGGCCGATCGGCCGATAGGCCGATGTCGCATTGTCGTGACCTAGCCGATAGGGCAAAGCTATATCGGCTCGCTTGTAATTGTGATAAAATAACATCAGAATATAAATCTAATCTCATCGGCCTTCATCAACATGTTCATGTCAATTAGCGGCATCGGCCGATGAGAGATAAAAGAAATAATCACACTAGCTAATACTCTAATGCAGACTTGTACAAACTAATCAACTTATATAAATATATCAATCACAAGTAAACCCTGGAGGATAACCTATAACAAATACACTTATATTCGTCAATCTACTCATACAAGTGGCAAATACATATAAAAACGTTATAGTAATTACATGTATTAGATAAGACCAGCTGAAACCCCGGTGCTATCCTTAATCGCGATCGAAAACAGGCTTTGGATTAGATCTCAAAACAGGACTAAGGTCGATAGCAACTCAAAGTGTGAATTGAGACTTAACACAAAGAAAATCAAGTCGTCGATCGCTTTTAGGGATGGTAGATGCATTGAAAGATTTAACTAAGCATAATAATTAAACCGTCGTCGGTAATAAACCCTAAAACGAGCAGATCGCTGGTGAAGCATAATTAATACACTTATGAAAATCACTCAAAGCATGATAAACGACGATCACATCATCAAGGCTTAACGTGCCTAAAGCGACACGTTAGCCCCGACGATGTAGATCGTCGGGCACGAGTTCTTACCTCTGCTCTGGGGAAGCAAGAACTCGTCGAGATTAACCTCTGGCGAGGGTTGGCGATGCGTCGAAACTAGATTGATTTATGTGTTGTATTGTTGTGAGAGAGTTTCTATGTACATACTACCGGGATATTTATACCCAAGATTACAACATTGTCCAGATAGGACACGATCTTATCTACAACTTAACAAACAAATCTTTGCGGCAGACTCTTGCCGTAGATTAGATCTAAACCTACTTGATTTACAAGATACAGTTGCCTAAAACCGAGCCTTATCTCTATTTGGCAACCACCTTGAGGCTTATCTTGAGCCCAAACCAAGCCCATGCGAACTCTATCAACTTCCTGGCTCTATCGGCCAATGGCTATTTCGAATCTATATCGGCCGATACGCCTTTCCTGCTAACACCATTTCCAGTCCGATACACTCACCGAGTCCGATACAAGACTTGGTCCGACTCCAACTTAGCCCTTCTTCTCCGCATCGGTTTTCTCTTTCCTCTCTGAGTAGATTACGAAAATCTGCTATTAACAATATGTTATCCCTCAATTTACAAAACCGGGTCACTTTGGGTCCTTAGACGGTTTTGACTCCGGTCTTGTCTGACGTGATAGCTGAGTCAGCGTGGGACCCACGTGGACCCCACATGTTAGGGTGACCACGTCATCACCCCCTCTCTCTCTTCCTCCTCTCTCTCACTTCTCTCCTCGTCTGGGCAGGTCAGCCCACGGGTGCGGAGGAGGCTGGCGGGGCGAGGCGGGAGAGGAGGAGGTTTGGCGGTCGGCGACGAGCGATGCGGGAGAAGGGGCAACACGACAACGGTGACGGGCCGGGCGCCATGGCGGTTGGCACGGAGGCTGGCGTCGCAGCGATGGGTAGTCTCCTCGGTGCGGTCGAGGAGCCATCGTCAAAGGTGAGGCTGAGGGGCGACGACGACTCATCCGGCCACGATGCGATCCCAGATGTGTCTTGCTGTCGCCACCGCCGCCGCCGACTCCTCCAGCAGCGCCATGAGCCTCTCCTTCTTCACCTCCCTTAAGTAGAATTGTTCCTCCGACCTCACCCTCTTGCCTCTTTCGACGACGACGACGATGACCTCATCGACGCGAGCACCTCCTTCCCCTCCGTCCCGAGCGCTGCCGCCATTGCCGGCAGTAGCCTCATCTCCTCTGCGTCGGTGCCACCCATCTCCTTTGCGTCGTTCTGCTGCCGCCATGGTCGGGGTGTGAGGGGCTGTGCAGGGTGCTACTCTACCCTCACCGGCCGCCTTGCCTCCTTCCTTTCCGCGTGGTGGAGGTGGTGTCGGCGAGAGCGGATTTGGACTTGGGAGGAGCTCGTCGGCCTCCCCGCCCTACTCCCACTCGTCGGTCTCCCCACCTCGTCCCTCTCTACGTGCTCGTTGGTGGACCGCGACATCTGCGGGCTCAACAGAGGCGGGCAGTGCAGCGCGCGAGGAAGTTGGGCCGGTGACACTCCAGCCTCCTCGCCCAACCCCCGCTCGCCATCCTCCTTGCCTCGTCCCTCTCTACGCGCTCGACGACGAACTGCGACGCCCGCGGGCTCAGTGACGACGGGTAGTGCTCGCCCACACAGCAACCACCGTCAACCACCACCACCACCACAGCCATGTCGGCCGCATCAGGGGAAAGGAGAAGGAGAAGAGGGGAGAAGGAGAAGGGGAGGAGATAGAAAAGAGAGAGGATGAGGTGGAGGAAGTGAGACCCACTGACATGTGGGTCCCACTATGTTTTAATCTTATTATTATGACTGACATGTGGGTCCACATATTTTGTTTTATTTTTTAAATTGTTAAATTTTGCTTCATGTGCCACATCAATGCCACGTTAGATGAAGACTAAGTCAAATTAGCCACGTATACGCCATGTCAGTCAAAACCGGGGACAATACCGTCAAGGGACCTAGTTTGCACTGGTTTTGTAAGTTGGAAGATGCGTTGTATCTAGTTTTGTAGTTCAAGAACAATTTTGTAATTCGGTAACAAGATTTTGTAATTCGGTTTTTCCCAAGGTTGCATGATGAACTTGGAAGATGGGGGCCCACTTCACAGGAAGGCCCAACAAGTAATGGGCATCAAGAGAAACAAGCTGATGAATTTTTTTTAGATTGTTTTACAGATTTTTGTTTTTTCTAATAAAAAAATAAGCCAATTTTGAGATAAATTTTAATGTTTAAATTACTACCAATGATTATGCTGGGTTTTTTTAGAAATTAGAAAAAAAATCAAATTATGATTTCCCCATTTTAGAATTTTGTGTTGAAATGTTTTTATATGCCATGCTCATGAGCTAATCATGTTATCTGCGATGGATATCAGGTATCTACCTCAACTTCACATATCACAAGTACAATGGACAATAATCTCTTCAAGATCCAGCTTATCCAAGTCCTAATCCTTCTTGTATCATTGCTGCTGTCTACTTGCCTTCCATGAATGATCCTTTGTTGCTGTGAACGAGCTAGATAGCTACATGCCATCTTTCTGTTTAGTTATTGTCTACTTGTCTTAGAACATCGCAACACCAATCATACTTCTGCTCCTGTTGCTTACTTCTTGGATCATCATGTTGTCCCCGTTTAAAATCTCCATCTCAAAATTGCAGTAATGAAAACCGAGAGTAGTTTACGGATCAGAACAAGGAGATGTGTATGGATTAAGGGTCGCTCAAGCAGCATCAAGCAGAGAAATCAGTGTCAGGTAACATAATGACACTGACGACAGATGAGCTGAATGAAGTTCATGTTGCTACCAAACGAATAATGAGAAGGCATGGAAAACCATGATGCTGTGTACAGTTTGATGAGAGCTATGTGAAAATTAACCTAGTTCAGTTCATTGATTGATCATTGATGCACCTGGCTAATTAACATTCGTAAAGTTGGTCTGAACTCTGAACAATCTGGCTGACTTCAGCCATGCATGCATTTCTTGGCAAATTTTCTCTGCAATTTATCCCCGTTATGTGAGCTGTAATTAGATCATGGCCGGCGACCGGACAATGATAACAGATAGCTCATCTTTCTCTGAAGAACCAGCAGCAGATTGGATCTCCTTATCAGACTGTCTTTCAGAATTGGTTAGCCTTGCAGATGTACTAATTGACTTGCTGGGACATGTTGAATTGTTTATGAGCAGCATATTTATATGCATGCTTGCATTGCATCAGAGACCTCACATCACTTGGTACCTTTAATTTGGTTGGAGTGACATTTCTGTCCCTGTAAAATATGGTTAACAAGAACAGTCTGAAAGTTTTTTCTTCACCTTTTTGAGTACTCTGCAAGAGGAATTATACAGGATGACAGACTGACAGTAGGACACTGCTTGATCGCTTTCAGATGCTATCTGCTCCTATCTTGAGACTGAAGATAAGTGGGAGAAAAACAACATATTTTCTTGGATTAATAACTTAATTCCATTACCTACCACTTAATGTCTAGTGTTGAGTGGAACTAAAGATGGTCCTTAGCTGCATCTTTCGGTTCCTGTGGCTTTACTTACAAGGCATGACTCTGGTTTGTTCCAAACCTGTGGCTTACTCTTTTCACAAGTCAAAATATTTTTCCCTGTAAGATGTATGTTTTGCCTTCTTATATTGATCACTTCTGGGTTAGATGGATATCTTATGTTCAGAGAAAACATGTAGACAATTATCAAACATACATTAACTTTTAAACATACGTTTGACAATTCGTCTTATTCAAAAATAAAATATTATCCAAATATATAAATCATGTTTAAAGTACTTACAATAATAACATAAATAATAATTACATATATTTTTTATAAGACGAATGATAATAATGTATGTCCAAAAGTATCTAAGGGATTTGCCTTTCTTACTGACAAATATGTTTTGCGCTACACGTTGTTCAACATAGTAGTTTTAGTCTTTTAGATAATGAAAGAGTTGTTGTTTCTAGTGTTTTTGAGCTTGGTAAAATGGATCATTTTTGAACGACTTCTATTCTATCTCTATAATTTATATGAAATTGACAATAAAGATAACAATGTTAAATATATTTGATGTTTCCAATCTAAAATGAATTGTTCTAATCTCCAGGGAGATAATACTAAGATAATGGTTGAAGAATACTCTCAACTCTCAACGCCACACAGCCTGAAACGGACAGTTAACATGAGCTTACGTCAGGGGATATAATCTGTTCTTGTTCCGGCTTTTGGAAAAAGTCTAACGAACGCAACCGCGTGAAATGACCAAATAAACTTGTTCAACAGAAACAACAAAACAGCAGGCGAGGCATTTGCTGCCATTTTTCTCTTGTTTTATTTTAGGTGTAGTAGTATCAGTTTGGTAGCCATCGTTGACGCCTTTAGATCTTCCAGCTATTCTGAATCATCACACCCTGGCACCCTCCACGTTAAAAGTTCAGATATCTTCTTCCTGTCTTTCCGATGTTCTTTGGAGTTCCATGCAACTGACCATATAGAATTTCAAAAGCCATAAATTCAGTCTGGATTAAACTCTAGTAACTAAACGAAAGACCAAATCAAGAAAGTTCTCTGAATTTGAATTTGCCGGAAGAACAAACAGTGCCATTCTCAAATTATATCTATATTCCAGATGCCATGTGCCAACTATTCACCATTATTCCTGATCTTAATACAAAAGATACGTGCTTTGCATATTCGCGAAAAAACTATTCACCATCAAATCTATAAATGATAAAACTAGCAACTCATCAATTCGATCGATCTATCATCATTCAGTAGCATTTATAAAGACCAGCTCAGATGCTAGTAAGATAGGGGGCCCTAGAAAATGAAGAACTATGAGAGTTTTATGCTATCCTTCTTTGGTCCATGTCCATAGTTCAGTAAACCAAACTGCATGATTTGCATTCAGTTCTTCAGCTTTCCATGTCCCCTACTCAAAGCTTGTTGTCCTCCACTCTTTGCCTCTGTGTGGGATCTCATGTTCCTCAAACTGCAGACATGAAGTACCTCGAAACTTTATACATGTGATCTGAACAGTGTTCTGCCATGGAAAATTCAGAGCTTCAGAACATAGATTTCCATGACCCTGTCTGTACAATTCTACAGTCTTTCAGTGAAGTTATAATTGTCCTTGGTTGGAGATGGAACAGTGGCCATATGCTATGTTTCTACCCCTCTGTTTCTAAATATAAACATTTATACGTTAAGTAAATATTAAGAATAAGAGGCTTTGATTCTCCTTCTAAGTATCTGCTTGGCTGAAAATACTTGAATTCCCAAGCATTAAAATTAGTGTCTTTATATTACGTATAAAATTTAAATCCTAGATATGCTTGTATTTGAGAATGGAGAGAGTATCAGTTTGCATAGCAATAGATGAATAGAATATGGTTCACAGAAAATACAAAGATAAAAAGAGGGGGAAATATGATAGAGGAGGAAAATGACAGCCTCTCGTTTAGGTTGACCATGACATATTCACGAACCTTCTTTCCGGTTGTACAAAGCCATGCACTAACGGGTTTCAACTCTAACACCCAAACCAGTCTATTCACAGCCAACAAAACTAACCAAATGAACAAACAAATTCTTCAGAATTAAGAAAAGAAACGGCAAAATGTTACTATTCCAGCTCAAAACAGGCAAACAGAATTGAGTACCTCCTCGCTCTGAACCTGTAACTGATTAACTGAGAATTGTTAATTACCAAAAATTACCAACATCAAGCAAAAAAAAACAACCTCTGAAAAAGGGAAAAAAAGAAACAAGAACAAGAAAACTGTTAAAATATTCAGCTTGAGAAGAAAATATATATACGCATCCACTAAACCCCACGTTCACGGCTAATTCCATTCTCGCTTTCCCCAATTCGCTTTCTTTTCCCCTTTCCTCGCCTCTCGGCAACCGCCATAGCCAAGAACCTCACCTCACCTCGTCTTCTACGGCGGCGCCGGCGGCGCACCGGCGGCGTGAGATGGAGGACGGCTGCAGCAAGGTTGTGAGTGGTGGTGGTGGTGGCGGCGGCGGCGCCAAGAAGCCGTTCCACTTCGCGCGGTCGCTGACGTACCACCACCACCAGGGGCACCGGCTGCTGCCGCCGGCGGCGAAGTGGCGGCGGCACCAGCTCGCCGACGAGCCACGGGCGCGGCCCAAGGCGGTGGTGCTGTACACGACGTCGCTGCGCGGGGTGCGGCGCACGTTCGCGGACTGCTCCTCGGTGCGCGCCATCCTGCGCGGGTTCCGCGTCGCCGTCGACGAGCGCGACGTGTCCATGGACGCCGCGTTCCGCCGCGAGCTGCGGTCCCTGCTCGACGCGCGCGGCCGCGCCTTCTCGCTCCCGCAGCTGCTGATCGGTGGGCGGCTCGTGGGCGGCGCCGACGAGGTCAAGCAGCTGCACGAGAGCGGCCAGCTGCGGCGCCTCCTCGACGGCGCCGCCGGCCAGGACCCGGCCTACGTCTGCGACGGCTGCGGCGGCGTCCGGTTCGTCCCCTGCACCGCCTGCGGCGGCGGCCGCAAGGTGTTCATCGAGGAGGAGGATCGCGTGCAGCGCTGCGGCGATTGCAACGAGAACGGATTGGTACGCTGCCCTAATTGCTGTTCTTGATCGCCAAAGACATGATCTTTCCCATTCAATTCGAGCTGCTAATTACTAAAGGATTAGAGGTTTTAGAGTCAAGAAAGGAGGCGCCTTTCGGTTTCTTGGTGTGATTTGTGTGCATCCGATTCATTTGGGGATTGGATTTGCTGCTCATGGATGAGAGAACGAATTGTTCTTGACTCCTTGATGCAAAAATTGCCATGCGGTGATGGCGATTGAAAAAAAATAAGAGCCGATGGTTGCATGTATGTATTGTATGTAATATATATGGGAGATTGTCACTGATATTAACATGTAAATACATGAGTTTGGGTTGTGTATAGTTCTTAATTGTTCTCATCTTTTTCCTTGCCTGAACTTATCCTATGACCTGTGAGTTGTGGCGTGTTGTTATTGAATTTCTTACTGAATAGATGACTCTACAGTTCAAAACAATGTGTTCTGGAAATGATCCAATTGTACTAACTTAAAGGTCCTTAGTTGTAATCATGTTCTCCTTTAGCTATTCTCTAAATTGGAGTTTAACTCTTCGACTTTTTGTTTCTTTATTGAAGTGCACTGTATTTGAATATGGCTTTGAACCAGTTGCCCTCACTCCCACCCCACATAGAAGTTTGAGAAGTTTTGGGGAGTTCTTTTATCTATTCATCGATTTCATTCAGAAGAACTTTTGATTGATGCAACTAGAAGCTCTTTGCGGTCAATACATTGGTGTTACTCGCCAATTGAAATCTTAAGCCTATGGGTAGAACAGATAATGCTTGGACCATAGAATTAGGTAGTAGCAAGATGCATACATGTTGGTGTGTTTCAGTTTCTGCACTCGCACATGGATGGAAGAAGGCTCAAAGCCGAAAATAAATGCACGAAGAAATACTGCTTGTTTTTCTCACTGCATAAAATTGCCTTTTTTTTGTTCATTCATTTTATTGATGAAGTGTATTACCTGAGTAGTTATTGGGCCAAGTTATTTGACTAGCAAGGATGTTTTATGTCGGAGCATCTTCAATCAAAAATCAGAATAACTGTCACTGGCAAGGAAATGCAGAAATGCTGCTCTCAGTATCACTGTCTGTCAGTCTCATGAGATCTCATCCACCCTCCAACACTGTGATCTGTTACCAATTTCCTGGACGAATCTGTCCAGTGATTTGGAATCTGAATCTGAATTGCTCGGGAATTCTGCTGGCTTCCCAAATCTTGCACTCTTCCGTGGTCATGACCTCACGTGTGGCATCAGGTTAGGTTTGGCAATGCTACATCACCGGCAAACAATGGTGGCCTGACATAGATTGGAGTCTCATCTTTATCTAAAAAAAAAGATTGGAGTCTCATACCGAGGGGGAAGCTGCACCATGGACATCTGATCAAGGTTTCCCTTGCCATTTGGGATTACCGCTACCTGAAGGTATCATAGTTATCGTGGTAACGGTCCGATTATCTAAAAATCGAGAGGGTTAACGTGCAAGGTTACCACTTACCACGGTAGACGAGAGGTAACCATGCGATGTTGCAAACTGTCTCGGCACATTGGCAAACTCTTGCCAACAAGTTCAGAGCAAAGCAAACAAGAGATTTGCCTTGAACTGTACAATCTACCACGGCGTACACCAGTACAGGAGCTTACAGCGAGATAATCATCCATAGAAATAGTTCTTTGATTACAGGAAGAGTGGTAGGCTGGCAGCTGCTAGCTAGATTAGCGTCAGAGCAATTCGCTTATGAATGCATTACAATCATTTCGTACTGGAGAGATTCATCCAGCGTTCATGGGTACTGAAACTGAAACAAACAGCCGCACTGAGATGTTGCGATGCACTGCTCCTTCCAAATCTCAAAACATTTTTTTGTTGAAATGATCCAACTGAACTAACTTAACTTAAAGCTCATTAACTGTAATCGAAGTGCACTAAACCTGGATATGGCTCTGTAACCAACAGTCATCACAAAAGTGCACTAGTAAATCTGTTCTTTATAACAATTATTCAAGGGAACGAACGAATTAATTATATATTAGAAATTTGATTTTAAAAGTTCTCTAAGAAATATTGATGGAAAAAGTTTTTACAAAAAAAAACCCCGTATGTTTAGGAGCTTGGGAAGCATGCCCGCGACAATCCATAATCCATAAGCAGAAAAGGATGACTTCGTTCAGAAAAAAAATGATCGATGAAACTATTATATGTTCCTTGCATTGATTATCCAGCACGTCGTCGTCCTGAGCAAGCTGCCTTCATTTTGCAGGACATGGGTGCGGAAGCTCGGCGATTCTGTTGGCATCCGAGCTCGCACGGTTGCACAAATAAACTCTTCATTGTTCACGTGCCCCTCTTGCTGTACATGTTGACAATTTGACATGGCGCACAAGTTGACCAATTGCTCGCCATTGTAAGGCTCGATGCAATCTCGAATTCAAATGTTATCAAATCCCTCCTCAACCTTGTTCCAGTTTACGGCATATGCAGTGTCTACAAATCAACATACATGCACGAATTTCAGAGAAAACGGGTTCAAATTTACAGCTGAACATGTAGTAGAAGGAATAAATGCAGGTTTGGCAGGGCTACATTTCCGGCAAAACAATGGTGGCCTGACATAGATTTAAATCATACAGAGGGGAGAGCTACATCATTTACATTTGACAGAGTCACCATCAAAAGATTCGCCAGATTGGCTAACTCTTGGAGAAGTTAAGAGCAAAGAAGAGATTTGCCTTCAATTCTACTACATCAGTGCCATGAGACAATCATCCATACAAAATATTCTTGAACTACTAGAAGAAGAATGGCAGCTGGTAGCTAAGACAGTCTACAATCTTACAAGGTCCTACCTAGCTAGTTCCCGGAGCAATTTGCTTACGCATTAATCCCATTTCGCCTGGAAATTCAAGAATCAGATACATATCGCAATGAAACTAACAGTCGCAATGAGAAGTTGGAGATGTTGTGATTCACTGCTCCTTCCAAATCCTTCCGGTGACACGCAGTTTGAGCTCCTTCTTGTCACCACCGGAGAAGAACAAGGCCATGTTCCGCTGGATGATAAGGCCGTCGTAGCTGTCCCGAACTTTCCTGTGACTGTCTCTGATGCTTCGGGGGACGCCTTGCCAGGTCATCTTCCGACCACTGCCTCCGACCTCCAGGCTGTAGCTATAGTTCTTGGCTTCTGCATCATCTCCCATGAACCGTAGGAAGGCGATGTAGACAGGTGCCATGCCCAACTGGAATGCCTCGAAGTGCAGGCAAAAGTACTGGCCGAAACAGCTGAAAACCTGGATAGAGAATCCACATTTAGTTACAGCATACTTATCACCGTGGAGAATAAAACATAAGTTAAAAGATTCAAAACAGTTGTACAATCGTGTTCTAACCAGGAAATGATGAATTGAAGATAACAACTTGGCAGTTTGCCAGTTTTGCAATACCCAATTTAACCATGCTAGTAAGCATGCACTTATCGAACAACCAGAAATTCATAATTCATATTTACAACAGAAATATCTAATACATGAACTTTGCAGAACTCATGGAGTGTAAACAACAGTTGGAAAGGAATGACATACTAACTAGTATACATGTAAATCAGAATTTGTATGTGCAACCCAGTAACATGAACATTGTGAGGTGTTCTTTTCATAAATTACAGAGCACTGAGAAAATTACCGTGAGCATCCAGGTAGCATTCTCAACTTCATGAGGATTTGATTTGACATAACGATGATTGAAGGTGCTTCCATTGTGCATGTCAACCTTATGATCATCTTTTAAGTGACTTACTAGATACTGAATGTCACCAGCAACAGTGCATTCAGATCCAGCATATGGGCAAGTATAGGGCCTGTATTGGCACTGTGACTCATGCTTCAGCTTGCAGTAGTAAGGATATATGCCCAAGCACCCAAAGTTCTGATATTTGCATGGAAGCTCTAGTGATGCAGCTACCTTTTCCAGAGCAAGGCATCTTATGTTACCCAATTCATGTCTGCAAGTTGGGCAGCGGTTGTGAACCCTGGGCTTGCATCCGGAACATAGAGTATGACCATTGGAGCACTACACACAGAGATGGAAACATTGTTAAGGATTGTTCTTACAAATTCAATTTGCTCTTCAGGGTTAATGAATGTTGAGTTTTCAGAACACTTGGGCTTCATAAAAATATTGAACTGAAACCTATGTTAGCTCAACTTAAATTAAAGCTAAAACAACATTTTTACTCCAAGTCCCTACTGTATTAACGTATACAAGCATGCCAAAAGCCTATAACTATGCTAGCATGATGTAACTGGATGGTTCAGATAAATGTAATTAAGAGTTTGGTAACAAGGTGTACCTGATGAATTGGAGGATACATAGCATTTAGACACACAGGGCATTCCAGTAGCTCACGCACATTGCCAGAGACCATCGCATTCGGTTTTGGTGAATGCTGGGTGTGATCACCAACAAGTTCAGTAACATCCAACATCTCCTCGTTCTTTGGAGGATCGATAACTTCAGAATGGGCATCATCAAGATAAGTAGCTGATGCCATGGACAAGCCTATAGATATAGAATCCCTGTATAAACGAAAAAAGAGAGAAAATTATTTCCAGTGGTTAAAGGAAAGATAATAAGGTAGAAGTGCATGTTTGCTCATCAAAAAATCGTCACCAAACTAAATTTCCTCGCCTTCCCTTTGGAACTCAGAGCAAAAGTATATTTCTTAACCCTTAAGGCAGTCATAATATAAACAAACAAAACTTGAAGGCTTCATGAGCTCACACAGACTTCAGATGAAGTTGGATTGGAGAAGTACATGTATACTCCTAAGCATTGCAAAAAAATGCCCATTTTACACACTGAACAACTGGTTATTTGGAACCATAAAGTTACAAATTTGAGCCAATTACATCCTATAGTGGTTTTGGACTACGGTTTTGGTACATAGATGAAACTCATGATAGATTTGCAGCCATGGCCTGTCTCTTTTTCAGTTAGTTGGTCGGCGGTTCTAGGTACAAACAACTGCTTGACTGTAAAGACCAAAGCTCTAAGAGGAGGAAAGCCGGTAGTGGAGGCAAATTATGCATTTGCAGATAAGGAATAGGAAAAGGGGTGTCACTTCCATCAACCTCCACTACACCTTGTATTGCGCGCAAAGCTGAACCTAGCAGCACTGAACAACAGAAACAACAAGAGTAGGGCAGGGGGCAGTTCATCATCACTATGTGGCAATTTTCCTCCTTGCCTAATGATGAATTGCTAGTATATACAGTAACTATGATTATTGTTAATTCAAAGAAACCATCATGCTGGCAGTTGCAAAGCTTAAACAGTGGAGCAAGGAAATTACTACGAATCTCTGATATTGGAAAGACATAGTCACAGACATAGCTCCCTTACATCATGAACACCTCAGAACTAGAAGCAGGAACAGCAGACTGAGCCTATAACAACTTATATCAAAATGTACGAACACTCATGGTGATAATCGACCACTGTTGCACAGTATCTCGAGCTAAGTGCCTAAAATAGCAGTAAAAAGAAAGAACATGATTCTTTTGTATAGAATCAGTTCGACCCACACGGTTGCAGCTTCGAATAAGAGAAGAAATATTCACAAATGCTTGGTCAAGATGTGCCAAGAATGAGATGGATCAATCATCTAAAATTGCAGCTTTCCTAATAAGAAGTCCAGTACATACATCACTGATGGGGAAAACCATTTTTTGAACCGAATAAGCACACCTCGACATGAATAAATCCCATCCGCTCCAAAGCATCAAACCCCCCAAAATCCCAAAAGAAAACCGACCAAAAACCCTAATCGACAGCAACCAAGCGCACCTAGACACCCACATTCGCGATCTCACGCCCGCATTTTCACCATAACCGAACCAAGAACGGCAGGAGCGCCTAAAAATCCAATCTTTCCTTTAAAAAACAATCCAAAAGGAAGCGAGCGAAATGCGCTACCTCAAAACGGAAGGCCAAACCAACCGATTTGATTTGATCTGGGATGCTTGGGTCCAGCTTGAATGATGCTACTGCGGTGAAGGGCTCGAGAGGAAGAGGAACCGAGGAGTTAGGAGCATTCGAAATAAAGCACCTCTCTTTCTCTCTGTCTCCTCTCTATCAGAGAGTTTTTATGGTCTCTTGTGGTTTTCCTTCCCCTTCTCCTCGGGGTTTGGAAGGATTATTTCGATGTTACTGTTCATTAAGTGGGCCTGTCTGTTTGGTGCAGGTCATCAACGGTAAAAACGAATTACTGCTAACCATTCTCTGAAGTCTGAATTCTTTAATGATGAGCAGTAGATGGACACTGACTGAAGACTGATGCTTCCAACAGTGTAGAGTGACACTGCAGCGCTTCATTTTCTTTTTTTTTGGAAACTTCAGGTGTCCAAATGAATCTTTCTACACTATATGAAGTGAAAAATTGGTGAAAACTTGTCGGAAGAATCTTTTTGAGCTTCTTGTAGTTTGTACTCATTGGCTTTGTTTGTGGAGCGTATCACAGCTGCATATTCTTCTACAATCTCTAGCTTCACAAACAATCTAAATTTTTATTTAAATTTTAAGAAATTTTAGTTATAGAATAAAAATAAACTAGCTACTAGTACTCCGGTAGTATTTGCATTTTACTTACTCAACCAATGAACCAAAGCTATCCAGATTCCAGAGCACCCCAAGTTGATGGCTTCATCAGAAATAAAGGAGACCTGAAAGTTCAGAGTTGGATTTCTTTTTAATAATGAAACTGTAAAGTGGGAACAGCCTTTGTCATTTTCTGAAAAAGAAAAAAAACAAAGAGCCAGCTTTAACAGAGTGAACATTCAAGCCAAGGTGAGAGAGGAAACAACAGAGAGAGACGACGAAATTTGAAATCTTCAGGTTCAAGGCTTCAAGCAGGCTGGCTGATCCACTAATCAAACAGCACCACGGGGGTAAAAAACAGATTAAGCTATTAACTACTTTCGAATTGTAGTTATTTTACCTTAGCCGTACACGTGAAAATGTGTTACTGGTCCAGTGGCATCTAGACTACCGTTGCAACTTGTTTGAATTTGCAACTCCATGCAAGTTTCTATATTAATTAAAGGACGCAACTAACTTGAACGGATCTAACTTTCTTCTGTATTAACCTCCCTGTCATTTCTAACCCTACTAAACACTTCTCCTTTTTTTTTACCACTGCCTTTGAACAAGCAGTAACAGTGATGAACTACATACAGTTCCTTGGCTATTGTACGCAGATAGGAGTAACATCAGGCACCAAGAAAAAGGACATGGATAGTAAGGTAATTGGTTACAGTATAATTAAGCAGTTACACCCAACAGTATAATGAACATGAGTTACTACCTCCGTCCAGAAATACTATATTTGTGATGGAGGTAATAAATTGCAATTGCTTCAGACATTTGAAAAAAAAGTCCAGAAATACTTTTATTTGTGGACGGAGGTAGTAAATTGCAATTGCTTCAGACATTGAAAAAAAAAGGAGTGATCTGTATCATTTTCCTTCCCAAGAAAAACTGCGAAAATCATCACCAAATCTACAAGTTCAAAACTGCAAGATCAATACAAACTCCATAGAACGCATGACTAACAGAATGTCAGTCATCCACATGGAAAAATAGCAGTCCAAGTGCATCCTTGTTTGATTGCTCGCTTCCACAAGAACAATCACGTTTGCAACAGGTAGAAGTTAATTTAGCAGTCAGTGTCAGATAGGGTCCCCGCCTTGTCCTTCGTTCAAATTAACGACAATAGGACGTGGAGATCATCACAAAGGGCCAATCAATAACCTGTGCTGCCGATCCAAGAATTAGGGTAAATTTGATCTTTGACAACTCAGCGCAGTTTATGAAATTAGCAAACTTTATGCAGTTAACTTGTAACTAGTGTCCCTGTTGATCCAAATAGAAAATATTTATCATACAGACAGACAATGCCAAGAGTTGATACTGGATAGGATACATGGCCTTATTACAAGTTTACATGAATTCCTACCTTTCTCCTACTTCGAACCAGAAGAAAACAGAACTGCGAGAATAGATAGCCCGCACATGTTGCAGCGCCAGTGTTCCATTAGTCCTGACGGCCTTCGCACCCCCCTCAATGCGGGTGCGCACAACAGTTACACCATGTCCTTGCTCCTTGAGTGATGAGAACGAATCATACTCAATCGCGGTGCTAATTATAGGAAAGGACAAATAATCCAGAGGATTTTGCTCGCACTGGAGCAAGCACTCCTCAATAGTTAATCTACCACTTCGATGAAGCAAACAACACCCAAGCTCTGCTCTAATAGTGAGATTCGCAATCTTGCAGGTGGAAAGGAACTCCAACGCACTGCTCAGACAGGCAAGTGGAAGGTATTGAAATCATTGCCACTTTGATGAAACATTAGAAAGAACAAAAAACCATTGCCACAGAAGAAAAAAGCATACTTGTCAGAGCCACGCGAACATGTTAACACTGTGTCGTCAGGAAGCTCACCCCCGCCAATCTGACAGTAAGCAAATGACAAGCATAAGCTCAAAGTTGCATCAACAACAACAATTTTTTTTGCTGTGTAATGCAAGAAGCATTTCACCAGAATGCCAGATCAAACTTTCACTCTTGAGATACAACAAACATGAACGGAAAAACTTACAATGCAGAGAGGCTTCTTTATTTGGATGTTACGTGCAACATGTGTGCCACCAGCAGCAATTAGAATAGTATCCCCAGGTCTTTAAAACAAAGCAAATGAAGGTCATCCATAACTCCCTCTATAACATAATGAACATTGAACAGTCAGAGGGAACACGGACCTAGCTGCAGAAACAGCAGACTCAAGATTTGGATAAACTCCTGGCTCTATTGTATTTCTGATTGGCCTCTCAACACGCAACCACAGTCGAGGATGGCATGCAAGGAAACGCCATCTGTGGCAAACGAGGGCGGTATTATACCTATCTGCAGGTTCAAAAACGAAATGCTAAAAAAAGCTCATTTAAAGTACATAAGCAGCGACACTTTATCAGGCAATAAATTGTAGCAGGGGCACAATCAAGCATGCCAACAATGAGCTAAAGGTTTGATATAACAAGAAATAGGGACAAGATTGAACATCCAAACTTACCAGATGGAGTGTTCCTAACTCTAGGTCTCTACCAATCCCACAGTGAAGGCAGATATACAATAAAATTATTTGTTTTCATATAAAACCTATTTCATCAATAGAGATGTAAATAGCAATATTTAGCATGCAATTTTGATGGAATAAAGCTTCTAAAACTCAAAAGATGCACCTTGTAGCGATGTTCATGCAAGTTATATGATTTGTTCACCCATTTTGGCAATTGCTGCTATTGTAGCGATGTTCACCAGTTCATGTGATTTGTTGTCTACTGGATGAGATGGCAATAAATCACATGAACAACTATAATAGCAGCAATGCCAAAATGGATCAACTATCAGTTTCTCACCCTAGAACAACACATCAGCTGGACCATTATGGTATTGCTTTCCACGATCTCAATGTGTAAAATTGTAAATCCAAGAGTAATCAAACCATTGCAATTGCGACCACTTAAGCAAACCCTACAAATCATTTCCTGGAGAAGGTGCTTAGTGACATCTTCATCTATTAGACTAAAATTAAATTTCACTACAATTACATAATAGACCCCATACTAGAACTATCCAGCAAAAATCTAATCGAGCTAAAGCAGGTCTAAACCCCAATTTTGACCCGTCCCCATTCCCCATTCCCCATTTCCCCTCCATCCCAAATCCTCAACCATTCCCCAAAGCCTACGCCACCAACCGTTCGCGGCATTTACCAATCGGCCTCAAATTCTCTCCTAACAAGAGTAGGGTAAGCGTAAGACTATGAACGAATCGAACCTGGGATTGGGCTGAGGAAGCTGAAGATGTGCATGAGGCAGCCGTCGTCCAGGCTGTTGACCGGCGCCTCTCCCGACGACCCCACCGCCGAGCGCTGCCGCTTCGGCGGCATCTCTCCGAATCCCTCTCCTCCCCTCTCCTCTCTCCACTCTACGGCGTGCGGCGCCGGCGGCGAGCGGCGAGCGCGAGGTCGGCAACGGCAACAGCACGCACGGCACGGGGGATATCTCGCCGCCTCGACGGAATCACGATTTTTTTCGCCTTCGTGAGGCCCACCTGTCAGATGGCGTTTGGTCGAGCTTGTCCACGTGGCCACCGTATGGGCCGCTGTATGGGCTTGGACTAGAATTAACCAAGGCCCATATTGGGCCATAAAAGTAAACGAGTTATAGTCTTTAGGCCCAGTTAATTGTTTGAGTTTTTAATCCTTTCACCCGGTTAATAAATCCAGAAATTTTTTCCCACGTGTCAAAACAAAATGCCTGTGAATGCGCGGTGTTCCGACTGAAAAATAAAATATTGACGTACGATGTGTGTGACTGGTGTTATTTTGATCTATAATTGAGTCCGCGGATTAGCCACACTTGTATCAATGTGAGTGCGAAAAATGTGGTTACGGAAAGCTTACTCCCCTTTTATGTTGCTCCCCCTTGCATTTGTTGTGATCCGATTATTTTTTAATTAATCGTGGTTAAGAAATGCTTATGAGCTGCTTGTGCAAAGTGCAAATGCCATCTTTGCGGACTAATATGATAATCAGCATATGTGCATTGGTGCCATTACTCTACTGCCCTTGCTTTTAGGAGTGTAGGTGGATAAGCCGCGAACTCATTTATATGTGAAAATAAATGAGTTCGCGGTTTATTTTTATTTCGATTTATAAGTGAGTTTCGAGGGTTAGCCACTTACACCTTTATTTACTTTACAAACTAGAGATATTTGATTCTTTGCTATTGTTGCAAAGAATTAGAGTATGTTTTATACTTTTATATACAAAAGCTTTGCTAAAGCTTGGGAATCAATAGTAATGCAGATCACATGGTGCTACGAACGAGCCCTTAAATGAAATTTTGTAGGAAAGCTTAATGCGTAAGGAAGTTCCTTTGTTGAGATGTGGCAACTGAGATAGCTGTGCAGCACATATATTCGTCAGTGATTTGTCATTCGTGCAATTGTGCTGCAAATGTGCCGATAACTTTGCAAGGTTTTCTCCAGTTCTTTCGAAAAATCTCTGCTCTTTATAATTCCTAGTACTAGCTTGATTGTCCATTTGTCCGTGCACTCTCGTGTGTTCGCCACCATTGCCATTCGGAGCGCAGAGAGGAGATCGATCGATCGATCGATCATGTCCACCATTGCCGTCCCGAGCCCCGTCCCGTCCGCCTCCGACGACGCCGAGAGCCTCAGGAAGGCGCTCCAAGGTGCGTGCTCTCACATCGCCATCCATGGCCGCTTCCTCTCTGGATTCTTCTTGTTTTTCTTGCTGTTGTACAGCGCGACATGGACACATGGTGATGATCTTGACGCCGCCGCGCGCGTGCATCCGCAGGATGGAGAGCGGACAAGGGCACCCTGACCCGGATCCTGCGCCGGCGAACGGCGGCGCAGCGGGCGGCGATACGCCGCGCCTACGCCTTCCTCTACCGGGAGCCCCTCCTCAACTGCTTCCGCTACAAGCTCTCCCGCCATTGCCTCCTCTCCCTCGATTTCTGGGTACTAAGCTTTGCCTGATCTTCCAAAAACTTGTCTCTTCTGAATTCTGTTCGATCAAACTGTGTCAGTGTTCCAAATGCTGTATATATATATATTTTTCTCAATCTTGTTCGCTGAGATTCCTTGGTTCAGAAAGCCATGATCCTGTGGACGATGGACCCGGCAGAACGGGACGCGAACCTAGTGCACGAATCCCTGAAGAAGCAGAGAGACGAAAGCTACATCTCCGTGCTGATCGAGGTGTCGTGCGCTTACACCCCGGATCACCTCATCGCCGTCAGGCGCGCCTACCTCGCCCTCTTCGGCTGCTCCGTCGAGGAAGACGTCGCGGCGTCGCCGGCGATCGAAGAACATCTGAAGAAGGCAAGACAAGATCACTCTGCAACTCGTGTCATGTTCAGAAAAGTTCAGAGATTCAGACAAATGAGACATTTTTTTCGTTCTGTTCGTTGCTGGTGTTTCTGATCTGCAGATGCTGATGAGGCTCGTGAGCTCGTACCGCTACGAGGGAGATGAGCATGAGCGCGTCGTGGACATGGACGTGGTGAGGCTGGAGGCGTTGCAGTTGGCAGAGGCCATCAGGAAGAAGAAGCAGCCGCACGGGGAAGACGAGGTCGTTCGGATCGTCACTACTCGGAGCAAGTCTCAGCTCAGGGCCACGTTTCAGAGATACAGTGAAGATAATGGTGCAGACATAGCTGAGGTATGATTAATTACCAAGCAAATAAACAGCATCATCATGCCATGGCCACACAAGATAAGCAAAGATAAAGCCAAGAAAACGTGTGATGTCGTTAAAATCATGGTCTTGAATGTGAATCTTTGGTCTCTAAGTAGGATCACAATCATAAAATAAAGGGGCAAATAAATAAAAAGTTCCTAAAATATCATAGAATCGTAGAAACAGGCCAATAGATTAGTATCGCAAAATCGTGAGACAGAATCAAGATCTTCATCTCCATTGCTCTTGTTGTTCTTTAAGGATATCGACAATCATTGGAGCGGCCACTTTGGCAGGATGCTGAAGAGCGCCGTGTGGTGCTTAACATCGCCTGAAAAACACTTTGCAGAGGTAAATTAACACTTAAACCAACTCAGATTAACATCTCATCGGGTCATCTTTGTCACAGAGATAATTAACCTGTGCTGTTCTTGCACATACTGGTTCAGGTGATCAGGCACTCGATCTTGGGGTTGGGGACGTACGAGGACATGCTCACTAGGGTAATCGTGTCGCGAGCGGAGATCGACATGAGACAGATCAGAGAGGAATACAAGGTCAGGTACAAGACCACCGTGACTCGCGACGTCGTTGGCGACACATCGTTCGGTTACAAGGGCTTCTTGCTGGCATTGGTTGGGAGGGAGGACTGAAGAACAGTGAAAGAAGTGTTCCATGTAAAAGGTTGTTAGCATGCCATGTGATCCTTTTAACACTGAATTAAAAACAGATGGACAAATAAGACAAAATTTTAAAAAACACCATCATAGATATACTTAAGTTGCAAAATGCCATCGTATATGAGAATGACATGTCAATATGACATACAATGGTATTTTTTAACTTTGTGATTTTTGCGATGGTACCAGGCAAATGGGGACAAATAAAGGTTGTGATGTTGACCACTAATTTGCAAAAAAAAAACGCTTACTAACATTGATCAATAAAATTTAGCAAGAAAGATTTTGAAAATAGTAACATGGGATCCATTGCAAAGAAAATAGGGGAGTAAATGGTACAGCGAAAATTCATATGAGTTTTCGTTTTGTTAGCTCGTCTGGATGGGTTTCTTCCTCTAGTTCACTTACATGTACGGACCAAAAAAAACTCGTTCATAACTCCGGCCGTGGCATCTACATCAGTGGGCCGGCAATAAGGCCCATCCATTGTGGGCCCAGCGTCAGTCCAGGAGGCGCCTCTGAGCAGTGGGTCCCACATAACAAGCGGTTGGATTACAAACTGGCATCTCCGTGGGCCCCTCCCTACCGAAGAGCAAGCAGCTCTCGAAATTTCACGCCTCCCGCTCTCCGTTTCGAAACACCCCCCATTCTTCCCCATTCCCCATCCAGCCATTCAGGCTCGAATCGAAGCCGACCTCCTCCTCCGCTCGCCGCCGGCGTCCGCGGCGAGATGGCGCCGCCCTTCGTCTTCCCCTCGACCCTCCGGGATCTGGAGCGGGACGGCGACGGCGGCGGCGACGACGAGCCGGCCCTCCGCCCGCAGAACCCCATCGCCATCGGCGCACTCCGCGCCGCCGACCTCGAGGAGTTCGTCAAAGGTATAAAAAGCCGCCCCCAACACCTCCGCTCCCTCTCGAAATCACTCTATCGCTTGCCGTAAATCGAGGGTTTGGTTGTGGCGTGCGGTGGAGCTGAAATGTTTGTCCTGTGTCAGTCGCTTCGCATCGGAGGTTGTAAACCCTAGTTCCCGTTTAATTTGGCCTCCCCCGCTCTACTCCTGGTTTGTGCTTGCAAATATTTAAGACCCAATTAAGTCAAATCCCTGTGATTTTTTGGAATAAGAGTTGTCGACTGTTGTTAGACATTTTCGGTGTAAGATTTTGTTGCATTTAGCCTGTAGAGTCATTTCAAAGCTAACTATTGCAGGGCATATCCTTTTGGAATTTATTTTCATCTTGCTCCTCGGCCATTTTCATTGAAGTGGATTGTTTATTTGTTTTGCTTCTAGAATCTGCAGCTTTGGATATGACATGGTTTAGCTAGCTCATGTGTAGTAGTGGAACTAACAATTGAGTGTTGCTTTTGACAAAAGGTTCGGCCTCTATTTGTGTCCCACAAAAAAAAATAGTTGTTTCTGCTACATGTTAAAATTCGTTAGACCAGGGTGCTTTGTGGCATGTAGGGAAATTAATGCACATGTTTGTAAGAAAAACATGCACATTCATCTGTCCATCTATAAATATTTCAAACTGTGAAATGATACCATCCTTAGCTAGCTCTGGGTTATGAATGCCTTTGGTAAGTTTCATCTCCATTTCTCTTCCTGGAAAAGTTTGTTTTTCTTTTGGGTATTCACATTGCCAAAACCGACGATTCAACTGCAACTGAAGATGCATTCAAGGACACCAGCCAAAAAGTTTTGGTCCCATTCATCTATTCATCCAAACTTATGAAGCTTTTACTGGGCTGAAATTGCTCAATGTGCATTTTGTCACAAACTAGTGCATATTAAGTTTAATGTGAGCTGCATGTGGTTTGTTCAGAAAAATACTCGATTTATTGCACAATCAAAGTACTAACTCTTATTGAGTCAATTTTGTAATATTCCACCCTGTTTGAATGTGCGTGCAGCTATTTATTTTACATCATGTACATAGCAATGCACTTATCCTTCGAACCAAAGGGTTTTCTCTGAACGAGCTAATTCTTTCTTTCATTTATTTTTCTTAAATTATAGGCACATCGTTTGACCTGTCTGACAAGGAACTCTTCTGCATCGAGGAGCAGGATGTGTTTGACCGCGTCTATTCCCTTGTGCGTGACTTCACTTGCTTGCCCCCTGCCCTCAAGTTCAACCTTGTTGAGACCTTGCGCTCCAATCTTAGTGTTCTCCTCCCGAACATAGACTCCCTTTCACGAGCTTCCATGTCATCGCCTTCTGATGGGGTCCCAGTAACTGATCGCATTGCTTCACACCGGAATGCCCTTAAGATCTACTCCTTCTTCCTCCTCACCATTGTTGTTGCTGAAGAATCGGGAGCTGATAGTCGCAATGGCCCTAAGGTAATACCTGTGCAAAAGTTACAATTTATTAGGACTCTTTGTACCCTATTAATTTTAACTGAACTTATTCTGCCGTGTGGACTTAGGTGGCAGTGCATGGTCGGAAGAAGAATGCTGTATATGCTTGGAATTGGGAAGCACAAAGAGGCCGCATCATGAGTATTATTGCCAATTCACTTGAAGTTGACCTTTCACTATTGTTTGGTCCAGGCGGTGCTGATGAACAATATCTCTCTTTTGTTTCAAAGTAAATTCAAGAAACTGGTTATGTTATGCTTTCCGTATTCATTGCTTATAGTGATGTTGATTTGGATGAATATGTGTAGGTGTACTTTTGTTCTCTGTGAGAACCAGAACTTGCTGAAAGATGAGGAAATAAGAAATGGCCTGTGCCGAATAATTGGTGCAATTGCTACGAAGCATCAAAGAGTATCTCAAACAAGTGCATCTGTCTTGCATTTGATTCATAAATTTGATTTCACTGTTGTGCTTCTAGCGGAATCAGTTGCTGCTGCAGAGAAAAGGTTTGGTGATGGAAGCCTTGCGATTTCGCTGATAAGGGAAATAGGTCGGACTGACCCAAAAGATTATGTAAGAGATAGTGCTGGTGCTGACAATGCCGGGAGATTCCTAGTAGAACTTGCAGATCGGTTGCCAAAGCTCATGTCAACCAATATTGGTGTTCTGATACCTCATTTTGGTGGGGAATCATACAAGATTAGAAATTCTCTTGTTGGGGTCTTGGGTAAGCTGGCTGCAAAGGCCTTCAAAGATGTTGAAGGTGATAGCGACGCCCATTTATTAAGGCTCCGAAGTAAGCATGCTATGCTGGAAATTTTGCTTGAACGTTGTCGAGATGTGTCTGCATACACGAGGAGTCGTGTGCTTCAGGTATGGGCGGAGCTGTGTGAAGAAAATGCTATTTCAATTGGCCTGTGGAATGAAGTGGCATCAGTTGCTTCGGGCAGACTGGAGGACAAGAGTGCAATTGTGAGAAAATCGGCGCTGCAATTACTCATCACAATGCTGCAGCACAATCCTTTTGGGCCTCAACTAAGGACTGCAACCTTTGAGGCAACTCTAGAAAGGTACAAGGAGAAATTGCAAGGAATGGAGCCTCCTTCTCCCGAGAAGGATGAGCTCTTGGATGATTCTTCACTGGGTGAAGTGATTGCAGGGCAGGATGAGAGTGTCAGTGATAGCTGTTTACCTTCTTGTCAAGACCTTAAGGATCAAGATCCCACAATTGTGGATATAACAAACTTGGAGCAGATCAGAGCTTTAGTTGCATCACTTGAGGCTGGTCTGAGATTCTCGGCATGTATAACTTCATTAATGCCAACTCTTGTCCAGTTGTTGGCATCGTCTTCAGCCACTGATGTTGAGAACACAATTCTTCTACTAATGAGATGCAGACAATTTCAGATTGAAGGTTCGGAAGAAGCCCTCCGGAAAATGTTACCTCTGGTAATGCCTCCCTGGAAGTGTAGGTTGTTTGTGAATTTGAGTTAGAATGTACACTTCGTCACTTCCTTATCTTTATAAATTTTGCAGGTATTTTCTCAGGATAAGTCAATATATGAAGCTGTGGAGAGTGCATTCATTACTATATACACAAGGAAAAGTCCCACGGAAACAGCCAAAAGTTTATTAAACCTTACCATTCAATGCAGCATTGGTGACCTTGCTGCCCTTGAAAGCTTAGTTAGTTCATTGGTATCAAAAGGAGAGATTTCATCCAACACGGTGCACTCTTGTTTCCCTTCAAAGTTTGCTCATAGCAACCTTTCAAATGCTATTTTTTATACGTTTAGTTACAGAAATGCTAAGTACTCCCTCCATTCCAAAATATAGGGTACAACTACTTTTTTTTTATGTTTCATAATACAATGCACGCATGCATGCAATTAACTAGCACCTGCCCCTTCTCTATTTTTTTAAAGCCACACTCAAGATCTCTAATCCATTGGGTTCATGCATTGTATTTATTGGGATGATCCAAACAAGAAGGTGATAATATTTTTTTCTTGGTCTTTGTGTAAGAGGTAGTTGCTCCTTATATTTTGGAACGTAGGGAGTACTCATCTATTCTTGCACATCAATCTCCTGTGCACAAAAAGTGATTCTGCACACAGATTGAGAATGCAAGGTAGTTCTAATTTGCACATAAGTGAGTGCATTAATTGTTGAATATGCATAAATTAAGAACTTAAGATGCATGCAAAGAATATTGCTCCCAGTTTCTCCACTTTCCGATGTAAACTTTCCTTTTCTAGATCCTACAATGGGAACTTTTTTCTGTTCATCTTGAAGTATCTTTGTTATGTACTCATCAAAATAATTTATATTGTCTATAGCATAACTTATACCATTTTGTCGAATGTTACCATCTAACTTCAGTAACACCTATTATCTTTTGTTGGGGAGGTTCACACTTGTTAAATCCCACTGTCTCTTGCAGGTAACAGCCCTGTGGGATTATTTTTGCTTTCACATCAATGGTGTGAAGCCAGTGCAAAGCCGTGGAGCTTTATCGATTCTTTGCATGGCAGCAAAGTCATCTCCCAGCATTTTGGGTACTCATTTGCAAGATATTATTGATATTGGGTTTGGACGCTGGGCTAAGGAGGAGCCTCTGCTTGCTAGAACCGCATGCATTGCCCTGCAAAGATTATCCAACGAAGACAAAGTCAAATTAATTAGTACTGGTAGTAAGGTGTTTGCTGCATTGCAAGGCCTGATAACTAGCCTCTCACTTCCTGAGAAAATATGGTATGGAGCCGCAGATAAAGCTATAAGTGCCATCTACTCCTTACACCCAGCACCTGAAATTTTCGCTGCTCAGATTGTAAAGAAATCACTTAATTCTGTATTCGGTGTCTTTGGAACTGATTGCATGTCAAATGAAAATGAAACTCAGAATGGTTCCTTGCTGACATCGATACCAGCCACAAATCTGGGCAGATTTCTTTTCATTATTAGTCATATAGCACTGAATCATTTGGTTTACATTGAGACTTCTGTTAACAAAATTCAGAAACAGAAACGGAAGAATGACAAATCAGAGCTTACTGCCGAGGATCTTCAGGCAGATGCCTCCAAAAATTCGGAGGTATTTTTTTCTTAGTTTGCTTTGTGGCCTAATCGATTTTGGGTTACCATTCTTTCATCTGAGTGTGTGTGTTGTGCTTAGTACTCTTTACTGTGTGATGCTGGCAGGCACAAGGTATAAATGCTGAGTTGGGAATGGGTGCATCTGTAGATATTGCAATAGAGTCCCTCGCTGAAAAGGCAGAAAGGGAGATTGTGTCCAGTTCTTCTGAAAAGAATCTTATTGGATACTGTGCACCATTTCTCGCAAAACTCTGCAGGAACCTGACTTTGCTGCAAAAGGTCCTAATTTGTATTGAGCTTCCCTTATTTTCTTAATGTTTTGACTCTATTACTCTCTGTATTTTGTTCCTTACTTTTTTTGTTAATGCAGTTTCCAGGGTTACAGGCCTCTGCAATGCTTGCCCTTTGCAAGCTAATGATTATTGATGCAGAATTCTGGTAAGTATATATTTATATTCCAGCTGTTTCACCTTTTCAATATGATGTGCTCCAGATATTTATATTCCATCAAATGCTCAACTTTCAGTGAAGCAAATCTTCAGATCCTATTTACTGCTGCTGAGAGCGCGCCTTCTGAAGTGGTCCGATCAAACTGCACTATAGCTCTTGGTGATTTAGTGGTTCGCTTTCCAAACCTCTTAGAACCTTGGACAGAGCACATATACGCCCGCTTACGTGATCCTTCAGCATCTGTGAGGAAGAACGCCGTGCTTGTCATTTCTCATCTTATATTGAATGATATGATGAAGGTCTCTCTCTCTCTCTCTCTCTCTCTCTCTTGTGTGTGTGTGTGTGTTTGTTCGAACACCATGTCCCTCAGTTTTATATTTAAACACCTTTGCATAATATTTATAGGTTAAAGGCTTTATTAATGAAATGGCCGTAAGGATAGAAGATGAAGATGAGAGGATCTCAAGCCTTGCAAAACTCTTCTTTCATGAGTTGTCAAAGAAAGGCATGTCCAGCAAATGTGTCAGTCAAATAAATTGCGAAACTTGAATATACATGTTTGACTTGTCTGACGTTTTAGTTCTTTTTCTTTTTAATCTCTTTAGGAAGCAATCCAATTTATAATCTTCTTCCGGATATCCTGGGTAGATTGTGCAATCAACAACTCAAGGATGAGACGTTTTGTAGCATTATGCAATTCTTGATTAGCTCTATTAAAAAGGTATAAGCATCACTTGTTTTCTGTTTTCAGCAATTATTATGCTTTGACTGTATTGAGTAACTATATACATTTCTAACTGCATTCTCAGGACAAACAAATGGAAGCTCTTGTGGATAAGCTCTGCAATAGATTTGCTGGTGTAAATGGTATTATGCATATACCTTACATCTATATTTGTGCATGCTTTCGCATTTAAGGCTAATCAACTACCATGCTTCTGTATTCAAGATATCATGAAATAAATAATATTAAATGAGTGGCAATGATATTTACAAGGAAAATGAGAGCACATATCAGAAACGGAATGTTGTGATGCAGCATTCTTGTTCTTTGTTGCAACCTTGTAATGGAGTGGCTTTTGCATAAGCTAGCAATATGGGAAGTTAGTGAGCCAGTTTGATTTATTTTATTCCTTTCATTTTAATCCTGTCTTGAGATTTCTGAATTTTCACATGCAATATTTCAACATTCATGAATGGTTGAATTGTTGTGGTCCCATTTTCAGATCCTTGACCTTGTCTGTTTGTTGTGTTTCAGATGTTAGACAGTGGGAGTACATATCCTATTGCCTTTCTCAGCTGACTTTCACAGAGAAGGGTTTGAAAAAACTAGTTGATAATTTCAAGATATTTGAGCATGCATTATCTGAAGATTCTGTAATGAACCACTTCAGAACTGTGATAGCAAAGGTTGGTGCCAAGCAGCATAGGCTGAATGGATGCATATGTTATTTTTGTTAAATACAGCAGGGCTGAATTTGTGAACTCTTCAATGTTTTTTTAATCAATGGTAATTCCTCCTGTCAGTGCAAGAAGTTTGCGAAACCAGATCTCAAAGTTTGCATTGAGGAATTTGATGAGAAACTCAGCAAGGTTCATCAGGACAAGAAAGAGCAAGAGGCCACGACCAGGAATGCCGAGGCACACAAACAAAGAATTGGTTCACTTGACAAACTCATGATTACTAAGAGGACTGGGAAGGATAATGGAAAATCTGCTGAAGGTACAAAAGATTTTTTTTCTCTGAATCTCCTTATCATCTATGTCATTTAAGTTAATCTCCACATGATCATCCATCATGTATTGACTATGAACTCAAACATTAGAATAAGGTTACGCTGTAAATGTGTCTATAATCTATACACTAGAAAAATTGATGCTTACCTTAAGCTGAGGTTCATTTCTTTCTTTGTCTGTCAGTGGCAGAGGAAACTAGTGAGGTATTTGATCCATCAACGGATAGCAATTCTGAAGATAAGGAGAACATGCCAGAATGCAGCGACAATATTTGTTCGGAAAAGAGTCATACATCATCCACGTTTACAGAATCAGATGGTGACAGCACAGAGGTTCAATCAGCGAGAACTTCTTGCAAAGGTAACAGATGGTTCCACTGCTGATATTCGCATGACACATCCAATTTCTCAAGGAATCTGTTCCATGCATTATACAGGTGTGTCGCGTTCAAGGATAAATAAAATGAGAGAACCAGAAGACTCAGAAGACAGTGCTCCAATAAGACGTGTGTCTCGCAGAAGGTACCTACACTCACTGCCCTACAACAATCTTCTTAGTAGTATTTGTTTCACGTCCACTAATTTAAATCTTTCTGGATCATTGCTTTGTTCATATTACTAAGCAGTACTATTTGACTCGTCCTTAATTCCTACTCATGAATTACTAAGAAATGCATTTGCTTACAGACCAGTTAGGTGATGCCGAACTGTAATATGGACCAAGTGGCAACAACTCTCTGGGAAGATCTCGCCTTGAGATCCTGGAGTTCTGACGCAACTTGTCTTCCTGACGCTTGTCCCACCAGAAACTCTATCTAACGCCGATATATTTGTTGAGGCATAATGTTTGTAAGCCTGCTTTGACCTGCTAAATCTTGGTTAGCTCCACACGGAACGGTTTGCTGGATGCTGATATTCATTCCAAGGATCACTTGTATTTCATCTAGTAGGTTGCCTCTGACTGATAATCCGGTAATTGGAGTTTGGTATCTAGTCTCCTTGCCCTGTATGTGACTTTTTTTTTCTTTCCTCGTTACGATTTGCGCTTCTTGAACAAATCTATACAAGCTTGGTCGAATCCAGAACTTAATACTACTAGAGAGATGTACCTGTCTGTTGTCTGTAGACTGTACTGCCTCCATTCTCAGTATTGGAGTACATGTTTTGGATGTATGCAGGTAATCTTTGGATATATATATATTCCTAAATATATTAGCATTTGTCGTGAAAAAAAATACTAGTGAATTCCTCATGAAATGGTACTTTAAACTATTAGCAGTTGTTATGAACATATGGCAAAAAATATAAATTCATTGATAGTTGAAGTTCTAAAATTTTGATTGAATTTTATCTGAAATATCATATACTTTTTAACCAGATGGAGTAATAGGAATTACATATGCTTAATGGAGAGCTGGGGCCCTGGAAAGCCCACGGCTAAATCATCCATGGCCTCACCTAACAAAGCAATAGGTAGCAGCTCATTTGCGTTGTCCAGTGACAAGGCAAAGGCATGTTGCGCCACTTGTGCAATCCAGTTCTTTTTTTCGCCGTCTGCTGCGAATCTGGGTTGCTCACATCCACATATCATCCATTTCTCCTCCCAGAATTTGATCGCGAAATTCAGCCGCGACGTTGACGGATTCCACCTGCCGTGCTCCTCCTCATGTTCCATGGCTGATTCGGACCACTGGTTTGAGTGGCAGATGATTTATCTGAAATTTAATTCAGTGCTGAAACAATTACAGTTCACTAGTATGAGAAAATCCTAGTAGGATGCTTCGTCGCTTGCAAATTTTCTCCATTCAGTAACTGCAGCCGGTGCATATTTCTCCACGGTGAAAAAGACATTGTCACCCTAGACATGTTCATGTGAGTAGATGTTTTACTTAGAGCAAGTCCTACAATGGTAGTGATGTTTTCTCATTAAGATTAAGATTTTACCTTGGTTTTCATTAGCACGTTTTTCAATCTATTAAACGATGCGTTTCGTATGAAAACTTTCTATATGAAAGTTGCTCTAAAATATCAAATATATCTATTTTTAAATTTATAATAATTAAAACTCAACTAATCATGCGCTAATAGCTTTCTTATTTTACGTGCTCACTTTTAATTTTCATTCCCAACAGGTTCGAACGGGACCTATGTGTCCTCTAAAGATTTGGATGCTTATTTTGTGGTTATGCGGTTGTAAGCAATGTAAACTGCCAAGCTTGATATATTCATTTACTCCTTCCAATTTCAAAATATAAGCATATCTAAAATTCAAAATTTATTACAGTGTAAGCATTTTTTCTTTTTACTTTCTCAATCAACCAGTCCTAACCATCTCTTATTTTATTTCTCCTATTACTTTCTCATCTCAAACAATCCCAACTCTTACTTTCTCATCTCAACCGACAAATTTTCTCATATTAATCTTAATTTGTGCTAAAACTCTAGAAAAATATTTATATTTTGAAACATGACATGACATGACATGTTATTTAAGGCAGGAAGAACTGCAGATAAATAAGAACGCACTTTGCTGTAATGTGGTGAACAAGACCGCTTTGCCGTGTCGTACAAGCAGGATGGTTGATTGAGCTACATACTAGCTGAGCTGTTTCGGTTCACCGCGCCATGTCCACACGATTCCTCTCTCGTTCAGCTGTCAATTTCAGAGGAGGCGCGCGTCCAAGCTCGATCGCGTCGTCGCAGCCACACGATTCCCGTTCTTCCGATTCCACCGCGAAGATTTTATATGTTCCAGCGTCCAACTTAAGGGTGTGTTCGGTAACCGGTGGTTGATTGAGAGAAGATTCATCTCGTTTTTCATGTGCACGCGTCACAAACTAATAAACGATGTGTTTTTTTATAAAAAAATTTTATAAAAAAATTATTTTAAAAAATCATGTTAATCTATTTTTAAATTTAAAATAGTCAATACTCAATTAATTATGTGCTAATGACTCATCTTGTTTTGCGTATCTTCTTAATTTTTTTTTCTCTTCTCTCAAACACAGTCAAGTCGGACAGTCAAGTCGGAAGTCGGACATACGAATATGATGGTTGTTTCTTTTGGGTGGTGTTCTTTTCTCATTAAGATTAATATTTTATCTTGATTTTCGTTAGCACGTTTTTCAAACTGCTAAACGACGTATTTAGTTTAGTACGAAAGTTGCTTTAAAATATCAAAAATATCAAATTTTCAAGTTTGTAATAATTAAAACTTAATTAATTACGTGTTAATGGTTCTCTCGTTTTGTGTATTCCAGATTCAAACGGGACCATGTTGTGCAGACATGTATTTTAGCTACATTTGCTGAGACATGCAGTTTAGTTAGCTCCTGTTCTTTTCTGACTAATTCTGACTAAGATATAAATTCTAACTTGATTTTCGTTAGCACAATTTTCAAATTACTAAAAGATGTGTTTTATAAAAAATCAAAATTTATTTTAAAATATCAGATAATTTATTTTTCAAATTTAAAATATTTTAGATTTAATTAATTATGTACTAATAGTTTTTTATTATTTTATGTTTCTATACTTAATCTTCATGTGAAGCGCTCTCGAACGGGGCAGTGTGTGAACCGATCAGGCCCGTCACGCTCCCGGCTCCCGCGCAGCCACCCTCGATCGATCGGTCTCGCCCAGCCGCGACTCCCCGGGAGAGGTTGGGGCCGTACGTGTCGCTTGATCCTGCTAGTCGTGATCGCGCGCGCGGCGCATGGAGACGGACGAGCCGGCACGCTAGCGTCCCCGGTGCGCGGCTGCTAACATATGTATTTTTTTTTCGAGAAAAGAAAGCTTTATTGATTAAAGAACATGATTACAATCCTGCAGAAGCAGCTGTTTAATACATGTCGGCACATCCTCTCGCCACACGACGTTATGTACCGATCGTTTAGCAAAGTTTACAAGTTCATCAGCTAACATATGTATGTATGGTACAGAAAACATCTGCACGTACGTACAGGCTGCTCACAATTTAATATAAGTTGCTATGCCTGTGGAAAGAGAGGCCGCGCGCGGGTGCGCGAAAATCATTTCTATATACGTATTCCGGGGAATTCGGAATGGCGTTAACGCGCTAACGTGTCGGGTACGGACGTGACATCGCGGCGACTGGCGTAACGTGATCGGGATGCCAATGCCATATGCCGCTCAACTCAATCGTCGAGAAATAATGTGCATGGCACTAACGTGTCGGGTGCGTACAGGCGTGACGCTAGCTAGCTGGCCAAAACCACCCAAACCAATCCATCTCTTCTCGGAACTGGAGCATGATTGTCCGATTGATGATCACATTGTTGTTCCTGATGAATTAATAATCAGAAAAATAACTCCAAAGTTCTAGTGGTGCTGTGTGATGCAGATTTGTTGGCCCGTGCATTAGAAGCTTGGAGTAGAAGACCTGGTCATGTAAACAAAACAAGACGAATCGCTGAGTAAGCAGCTGATGTTTCTACGAACCATTTTCTTCTCCCTAATGCGTCATGCGTGTAAACTCCAACAGAATGGACCAAAGATTCGGTGGGTACGTACGAATCAATGGGCACAGGCCAATAAAAACACCAGATTTGCCTCTAAAACCACCGTGGCAGCGTCCATAAACTAATCGTGATAGCTTTGCTTAGCGATCACCAACGCTAAGGGACATCCACGTACGTACAAAACGACCAAACGGACAGGAGAAACCATTGGCTCTGTGGCGACTGATTGAGGCTTTACCTAAATAAAAACGGTCAGGGCTTAGTCAAGTGTTTGTTTATTATTGGAACATAACTAAGGAAAAGGTGATTAGGTGAAATGATTTCTTAAACTAACATGGGTGCACATTCGGTTCCAACCAGTATCATCATTGCCAAAAGCAAGTTGCAGTTGAGTAGACATGCAAATCAACTTTAATCGAATCCTAGTTCTTTGTTTCCCTCTCTGTTAACCTCCCCTGAGCGACTGAGCCGAAAGTTCAGATTTCAGGCTACTTACCTATCAGTCATTGAAAATTTTAAGTTGAGCTATATTACTACCATAAAACGCTATTGCATCAAGATGATTAAATCAACTAACATGATTAGTATGCTTTGAAGGCCTGCCAAATACCAATGCAAATGTACAATGTAGTAGTAATACTACATCTGTCGTCCAAAAAAAAGAAAATCATTCTAGCAAATTTTAGCCAGGTAAGCAGTCAATACAAATAACATACCCTTATTTAATATTATTTCTAATAACTGAACATTACTCCTAATCCACCATGCATGCACAACATTAAAATGAACGAAAAGTCCAGCCAATTAGTCTACCTAATTAGCATTCTCAAATTAATCTGTTGGATCCCATCTTGCTAGAAACATAATCTTTTTTGATACATTTTAAATTTTAGAAAGACATTTTCTTTATGGAGGTAACATTATTTTGTGTTACGCACTGTTACACGTGCCTAAACCCTTTTTTTCTCAAAAATTACAAATAAAACTCTTAACCGTTCGATCTAACTGGACAAAAGTTAAAATTTTTTTAAAAAAATTTACTCAATGTTTTGTAGCAAGAAAAACTTTTTGTGTAAAGCTTTATTTTTTTTGGAGCTGTTTCTACCGAGAGTCTGTCTGGTAGGTTTCTTTAGTTTATTATGTGAGAACGTTTAAGTCAGTTTCACTTCTATTTTAGATTGAAACTAAAGTCATGTCAAACAGACCTGTATTTGCCATTTTTTTTGCCAGTTTTCTCGTTCTCTCTTGCTCGAAACGGCTACAAACAGAAAACCGAAACAGAGGGAGAAGAAGCAACCAAACCAACGGAGGAGACGCCATCGTCGCCATCATCGCCATCGCGTCACCACTCGCCTCCTCTTCCTCCTATAAACCAACAAGGAACACAAACTCCTCCGTCTGACCGTCTCCGTCCGCCACACACACGCACGGCCGCACCACGCGACGCGGTCAAGCCAAGCGCGCGCAGCCGCTCGCTCTCTCTCTCACACACACCACTGCACCGCGCGAGCGCGAGCGCTGGGGACGGCAAAGGCGGCGGGCGAGAGGCTGTGATTGGTGGCAATGGCCGTGGCGGGGCGGCTGCGGTCGGCGGGGGCAAGGCTCATGGGGCTGGCGGCGATGGTGGGCCGTGGTGGTGGGGAGAGGCGGTGGCTCGGGACGGCGGCGGTAGAGTCATCCGGGGCGGCGGCGGCGGCGGCGGTCTCCGGGATCGCGAGGTGGGAGCCGATGGGGGCGCGGGAGTACTACGACTACCGGAGGGCTATCTACGGCGACATCACGCACAAGGCCATCCTCGTCGACGCCGCCGGGACACTCCTCGCCCCCACCGAGCCCATGGCGCAGGTCCGGTTGCCTCCTCGCCATCTGCATGTCGCATCTTCCTTTCTCTCTGTTGCTCTCTGTGATGCGGCCGCCTCCATTCCGCGGGATGCCAATAGCTCAGTGTTTCTAGGCGGATTTGATCTTGCACCACGCATTAAGTGTGACAAATTGACAATCTCTGTGCTGTATGTGGTCGTGTGCGCGATTAAGTGCTGCATCGATCTGATCTGTTGCTGTTCTATCCAAGTCTGTGCATGGATTCGGATTGTGTCAGAGTTAGTGAGATCTATTTGTGTTCTTCAAGTTTGCCATTTGGGTGGATTTGTTCCGTACATAATGGGCTGGCAACAAAAAGCTCTCTCTTTTTGCGATGCTGGGATATGTATGCGCAATTATGCATATGTATAAGCTTACTCCTGATGTTTGTTCAGGTATACCGAACAATTGGCGAAAAGTATGGAGTCAACTACTCAGAGGATGAGATCTTGATGAGATACAGGAGGGCATATGCGCAGCCATGGGGTAGATCGCGGCTGAGGTACATCAGATAATTGTTTTTATTGTTCTGTACCGCTAACTGTGAGGTTTGGATTTAGTTTTCCAGTGTCTTGGATGGCCTTGTGATTTTTTTTTCTTGTGATCTGATGATTTGATTTTAGAATAGCGTCTGGGAGTGGGACATTATGCTATCACTGTCGAGTGCATTATAGAGTGTCAAATCCTTACTCAAATGTTTGTTGACGTGTCGTATATTAATGCTTTTTGTGCAATTTAAACAAGGCTGTGTCATGCAGAAGCAGCACGGCTGCCAACTTAATATTTATCACTAAGTCAGCACGAGTTGGTCTTTTCAAACTATCAACATGATGCAATTTATTCCTTGACTCCCTCTATCTACTCCATAACGGGGAATTTGCTCTTGTGGGCACATGCAAATGTGATATTCAAGTGGTACGAACTCATGAAAGATGCAAAATATGAGCATCCAACAGGCATACAAGCATGAAAGATTTTAAATAGAATGAATTGTTCAACAATCTGATAAATAGTTAATAGAAAACTTCCATCTTGTTTCTGAGAAAAAAATTCTATCTAAAGCGAACCTCAACTGAAGAAAATTGTTACCATGATGCCAAACAGAACCTTTCAAGAACTGTTATTTTATTTCTATTGTCAATCACTGTTTCAGATCGATATTCAGGAACTTACAGGCTTCCGGGAATGAGTTATCTCTTGGTGACAGAAGAAGAGGGGAAATGAATTTTGATCTTACGTATATAGGCAGTATTCAGATCGAATACAGATATTTTTCTGTGTGTGTGGTTTAGAGTTTAGACACTATACGGTTGACTAGTGAAACTCTTGAACTGGTTTTTTGTTGCAAAACACACATAAATATGGACAATCATCTGCAACTAATTCTTCTTGACATATTTGGTTGATGGTGATAGGCAGTACAGTGCATTTATTCTTTCTTTTGGACCTTTTATCTAACCCGTGCATTCACGTGCCTCCTTGAACTCTGGTTGTTGTGTTACTAAAATAGAATAGAGATATAACCCTGGTAGAGTTGCAGCCTTCCAGATATATGATTGTGTTGTTCACATTCTAGATTCATATTTCAATCATATTTACCTTTCTTATCCTTCAAAATTATCTGAGCTGCATGGACTAAAATGCATGTAAAATATCTCCAGGTATGTTGATGATGGTAGGCCCTTTTGGCAACATATAGTTAGTTCTTCTACTGGATGCTCAGATTTACAGTACTTTGAGGAACTTTATCAGTACTATACAACTGCAAAGGTGAGATAAACAATGCAATCATAATCGTTCCAAATTTTGCTTTTACATGCTGTATATGCCTTATGAAGTTCTTCATGTTTGCTAGGCTTGGCAGCTCTGCGACCCTGACGCTAAATATGTTTTTGAAGCATTGAGAAAGGCTGGTGTAAAAACAGCTGTTGTATCCAACTTTGACACACGTCTTCGGCCACTTTTACAGGCCCTGAATTGTGATCACTGGTTTGATGCAGTTGCTGTATCTGCTGAGGTGGGTTTCCGTTTTCAGTTGAACCGGTTAGCTTGGCCCAACATCCAAGCCCTGGATGGTCCTTGACTTACTGTTTTTGTCTCTGGATCCTATATCAACAGGTTGCCGCAGAAAAGCCAAACCCAACGATATTCTTGAAGGCTTGTGAGTTTTTAGGTGTGAAGCCTGAAGAAGCTGTGCATATTGGCGATGACCGCAGGAATGATCTCTGGGGAGCCAGGGATGCAGGCTGTGATGCCTGGCTCTGGGGCAGTGATGTTTACTCTTTCAAGGAGGTACAAACTACGTACCTTAAATTTTCAGATGCTCCAACACTGCAAGATACAAACAAACCAATCATAGTTCTCTTCTTGTTTTAGTACATTTAGTACCAAAGTTGCTGTTCTATTACTTGTCTCTCTTTGTTCAGAACCAAGCTCACATCATCAAATCTGGATTGCAATGCAGGTCGCAGAAAGGATCGGAGTTAAGGTGTAAGGAGTCGTTCGTTCGCTGGGTCACCTGAGCTTCAATAAAAAGGCCGGGAGGTGATGCATTTTTGTACATAGCGGCAACCCTTGTTGCTCCACTGGTGTACATATTTTTCCAGATAATAACCGAAGGCAGTGTAGTATATATCTGTATGACTGCATTTGCATTTGAGAGTTTGAGCGCTCAATTTACGTTACCCCTGCTGGTGTCTGAATGTCTCCTTGTGTTAACTGGACCTTAAAACGTTTACCTGAAGGCGATTGGCAATTTGGCATCAACAACCACATTGGGTCGCCGGCCCAGGTGACCAGACCTGCATTATGCTTACCAGTTCTGGGCTCTGGACTGAAACGGGCGTTACCAGCGACACTTCTTTTCCATTTTAACAGCACTTCCATACAAAACTTTCATCTCTAATCATTTACTACCTCCGTCCTAATCATATACAACCTCAGTTCTAAAATATATCGAGAAGTTGTTATATTGTTATATTTTAGTACTGAGGGAGTTGAACTTTTAACTGTAGCTTCAAAACTTTCATGTTGAAGTACTGAATATTTCAATTAAAAAACTGATTACTTTGATTTGAATGTGTACACTAGGGACTCTAGGACCACTCCTCCACGCATGGAGTCCTAGTATATGCTAATATAATAACAAATTCTATTTGTACTGGATAGGTATTGTTTGCAGTCTGATTTTATTATTCTCTAATTACAAATCTATTTTAGCTATATTTATATATAGACTTGTGTTATTGTGATCAATGTTGCCATTTTTTTTAAAAAAAATTCGTATCTATTCAAGTTGCATGTAAATGATGGGTGCGATTGCACCTTAGAGCAAAAAAAATCCATGTCCGAGCGCGGTTGGGCTAAATAGCAATTTTGGGTTCAAATGAACGCCCCTCTCTCCAAGCAACCAAGGCACCAAGCAGGTCGTCCGTGACCAGTCCAAACTTCTTGAATTTTGAAAGGAAGTGAGCAGTCCAAACTTGCTTTGCAACTTTGACATGAAAATCCAACAAAAGAAGTTAATCGGAAAGCATGAAAAGTCTCAATAAGTTTGAGTTGCATGCCAAAATAAGATCAATTCACATGCACCCGCGTGCAGATCAGCGTTTCCGAATAACTTCAGCTCATGTCAATTAGCATATAGTCAGAAGATGTACACAAGACGTGCTAGTTCGTGCAATCTGTTTGCCAATTCACGGTAAATCATTTACCGCACTTACAAACAGAGATTGGTCTGGATGTACAAAATTCTTGTGGAAACGAGAGATACCCATCCAATATATGTACATCTAATCCAAATTTCCAACCAAAATTCTCTTCAGTCTTCAGAGCAAACTAGCAGCAGCAGCCAATTAGAAGAGAGGATTAGAGAAAATTTTCTGCTGGCTTTCATGTCTACCTGATTCCCTTGTCCAACCCGAGCAACCTCACCGGAGACAGCCTGCCGGGGCTGACGACGACGTCGACCACCCTCCGCCGCCCATTCCGCTCCTTGATCGTCTCCAGCCGCGGCGACCACGGCCGCCCCCTCGCTGCGCCAACCAGTTGCTCGTAGTGCTTCCTCAGCTCCGGCGTGCTGCACAGCGCGGCCCCATGCGCGTCCTCCCCCTCGCCCTCGTCGCCACGACCGCCGCCGCCGCCGCCAGCCGGTGGCCGCCTCCCCGTGACGGCCTTCACGATGAACTCCTCCGTGACCTTGATCACCGTCCGTCCGCCGTCGTCCTTGACGTACTCGAACGGGCTCCTCGCGCCACCGGCCAGCAACGGGACACCACCGCCGCCGGCGCCGCCGGTGGCGCCGGTGGATCCACGGGCTCTGTCGTAGGTGAGCGCGGCGAGCGACGCTGCGGTGACCACGTCGCGTCCCTGCGGGAGGCGGTCGATGGGGAGGACGAGGTAGGTGGCGCCGGCCTCGAGGCGGTCCTCGATGGCGAGCACGGGAGCCGGGCGGCCGAGCCGGAACCCGTCGGCGCGGCACACCACGAGGCGCCCCGCGTGCTCCATCATCACCTCCCCGGCCATCCTCCCCGCCGCCGCCGCCCGCTTCTCCCCTCCCCACAACACCAGCCGCGCCCCTCGCAGTCGCCGCCGACGCCGCCCTGGCACGACGACGCACAGCCACCCCAGCAAGCCATTCCCCATCGCCATGTCTAGCCCAGCAACCACACGAGCTACACGTTACTACGGCGACGTGCGGTTTGGTGTACTATATATTGCGAGCACGAAAGGGGGGGTTGACATGTACGAGCCGCGCGCGCGGTTGACATCGCGTCGGTGGTCAAAAGTCCGCGGCGTTATTCGCCTCGCCGATCGCGATTCGCCGGTGGAACGGTTCACGCGGGGACACGACGCGATACAGCAAAAACTCGCGCAACTTGCCCCTTTTTTTGGCAGTTTTGCTCGCCACACAGGCGCGTTGCGAATCGCGGGGGGCGGCGCGGCTGCATCTGTGCTCGTGGGCAGCTGCCGTGGCGGTGAGGGTGCAGCATTTGTGCATGGGTGAATGAGAGGACGAGATTGTGCTAGCAGAGGGGCGACTTAACCTAGTCGGCAAGACATGCACCGGGATAGTACCTGATTCTAGCTAGCGATCGATCTCACATGTTACACCTTACACGTGCTGACGTACATATGCATGCTGGAAACTATTTTTTGAGATATATTTTTTTGAGTAGTTTAAAAAAGTCAATATACGATATATCACTTAGTAAATTTAAATTAGATCTGGCACTTGTTACGACAAAAAGTGCACGGAAGCTGGTGGCTGGTGGTTAGAGTCGTTAATTATTGGTAGTTCAAACGGTGAGATTGTGAAAATTCCTCGGGATCGGTTGTGTTTCTACTTTTCAGATATGAACGTGTTCTATCAACTGCCTACAGTTTTCGCATGATCAAGGGTGAAACTTGGAAGGAAGATTTCAGCAGGATCAAGCTGGGTCAGGAGCGTACTATGCAGGCTCCACTCCATCAATACGGATCTACTGATCAGCCGTCGCAGCACTGCAGCAGTCCGCAAATTGTGTATCAACTCCGAGACCAAATTATATTATTCTACTATTATAACATGCAACTACTCTACTAATCTACTACCACTACAACTATGTACCTATAAGCATTATGAAACGCCTTGCTATAAATTCAGTGAAAGATACGTCAGTGGCAACGACGTTTTGGGCAAGTACTCTTGCTGCTGTTGTGTTTGACATCTTCCTCCAATCCTCCTATCGATTGTCCCATGACCGGATCCTAATCTAACCAATTGAATCATTTCTCTATTATTAAATGGAATTCGCCACGACAGACTTGCTCTTCATTTCGCACTGCTTACATCATTTACAAATTAATGTAGAAAAACACATACCATCTTCAAGCTTGACACCTACTCATATTAATACATAGCATCTGCAAAGGTGCATGCAAGCTGGGTTCATCAAATCGTTTTTGAGCCAAAAAAATGAAGGTCAGCGGTTTCCTCGATTTTTGTGTGAAAACCATTTGAAACCTGGTAAAATCCTATCAAATATTGTCAAATATCATAAATCTATTTTGTTTCCAAAAACTTAAAATTAAAAATCGAGCGGTTTGTGTCGTCGAGCCGACCTGATAGTCCGGTTTTCGACTGTTCGGTAAACCCCTGCAGGCAAGTTTCATGCTCATGCGGGCATTACATTGCGCAGAAAAAGCGTAGGCTGCGTAGCGACGACTTGTGACTTTGTCGATGACATTATCGATCGATCTCTCCAACGACAGAAGAATAATTTCATAGAAAAATTGCGGCGCCTGTGGTGCGCAGCTTGCTAATTAACCAGTAAATTATAAAAAAGCATTTTCTGAACAAGTCCTCTATGTGATATGCATGCATGTTAGTATGTTGTTATGGCTAGAGAGATCCTAATCCAGGTATGCACTATCTTGTTTTGGTAGGTCAGATGAGACTTGTAATTGTTACAACACTTGTACTAATTTAATTTGAAATTCTGTTCTTGCCTCTGACGAAGCTGTCCATATAGTAATAAAGTTCAAAAGAAATATTCAGGATTTAATGCAGGGTTAGATCATGGGTTGACAAGTGAGTTCGAGAAAATCCCATATATACCTATATTTTTTTAGGGTATATATACCTATATTGAAAGGTGTTTTATTGCACTTTTTTTTTGAAAGTCAAGAACCACAAGTTATGTTTTTAGGTAATGGAAGTGTTATAACTTTGGTTCTATGCACCAAGTAGATAAATAGTGATATGTTTTGGAAGATATCTAGCAAAGGGAAGAAGAACATCTTTTGGCCTGAAAATATTGACATCTACTCATTAATTAGACATGCTTGTATAGTTGTATAGGGCAACATTCTTACATTCAAGAGTTGTTTTAAGGTATTGCAGAGGTTTTATTTGAACCATTCTATTCATGATTCTCAGAAAAACTGCTTAACTTTGATCTATTTTTTTTCTTAATCTTCATTCATCCAAGCAGGCTAAAGGAAAAGGAAAAATGTTCTCAAGAAAGCCTGGAATCTTTTGGGTCCAGCCCAATTTAAGCTCACAGACTGAACTGGGCCGGCCTACTGGCCCAAATACCCGCTTGGTACTGACATGTAGGGACAGCGAAAACGGAGGGAAACCGCAGCTCTACCATCTCCTCAGCTCCAGGCGGCGGCGGCGGCGGTGGCGATGGGCGCGGAATCGGAGCAACCAACGGCGGTGGCGGCGGCCGCGGCTGCCGAGCAGGCGCAGGATCTCATCGACGTAAGCCCTAAGCCCCCCACGTGGCCTCCTCGCCGGCCGGCTTCTGCTCCCCTTTCTGTAGTGTGTACTGAGACGGATGCTTCTTCGCTTGGGTTAATCGCGCGCCGCCGTGCCACCTCTCCTGCAGGCCGCTAGGTACGATGACCTGGAGGACGTCGTCGCGCTGTTCGCCGCCGGTGTTTCCATGGACTCCGCGGATTCGCAAGGACGAACCGGTTGGTTTGGTTCCCCGAACTCTCATGCTTCCTGGATTGATCTTAGCTTTGTGCTAGAATTATTGGTCTTGACATGCCAGTATGATGTTGGAATCCGCTGTAGAGATGTTGCATGGTATACTTGGATATAACTGAATATTTACCATGACTTTCAATTGAGGCAGAGTAGAGTAGCTCCATGATTGGAAGGCAGATGAATAATGAGTCGATGTTTTTGATTTGTCTTATAGATGACTAACTATGGAGAGTGATATAGCTATCATTTTCCCTTTGCTGTTTCAATTGTGCTACTACATGTCGAGCTGCATATCATAAATTCAACTGTATGCACTAAATATATCTGAAAACTGATTAGTTTTCTAGTTTATTGGAAGGACTTAAGCACCCTGAGTGATTTTCTGTTTAATTCATGCAAACTTCCTTGTAGAATGTTGACTACTTATTTGATCGGCAGCTACCTAACCGTTTTCCTGTTTCTGTCAGCACTTCATATGGCCTCTGCCAATGGGCATCTCGCTGTGGTGCAGTACTTGATTCAAAATGGAGTGGTAAGAGAACTACTAGTATTTCATAGTGTTTTTACTGTATTGGATCATCAGTTCATGTTATAGCGAGAAGGGCAGTTTATGAATGTGTGTTTGGTATACAGAATGTTAATGCTACAAACTCAGAGAAGAACACACCCCTCCATTGGGCATGCCTCAATGGACATATAGAGGTATTTGTGTTGCCCTCTGCTATAGCCATCTTTTGATTTTTTTTCTTTCACTGAAATAAATAGCTGATGTCACTTCTGCTTGTGAAAATAACTTTCTCAGGTAATTAAAGCATTGATATGCGCTGGGGCTAGTGTCAGTGCACTGAACAGGTATGTGAAATGTAAATGACCGCATCTGAACAAGCAATGATGTATCAGCAAAATAGAATTGCATGGACCTAGTATTAGACTTTCATCGGTAATGAGTTTGTTTAAGCAATGATTTGGTATTTCTGCAGCCATTAAGTTAGTGATGAGTTAGAATTGTCTGGCCCCTGTCTTTAGACATTCATTAGTAATGAGTTTGTTTATGAAGGAAAGATTTGATATTTCTGCAGCCATGAGAAAACACCTATGGATGAAGCAGTGACGAAGGGCAAGATGGAGGTGATCGATGCAATCGGTGCAGCAGTAGCTCAAGCAGAGCTTGATGGTGTTACTGTCTCCTAAATGGACTTGGTACTCCTTCTGAACGGTCCTCTCCTTGACAATGGATGAGATGTAACCTTGTTCTTATCTTTGCTGGTACTGTGTATTACTGTCTGTGTCACTTGTGATGCTGATATGCCAGTTTCTTGGGCAATGGGAGAACTTGAACCATTACTTAATATTATCGATTCTGTCGGCAATCACCTATTACAATCAATGACCTAAAACGATGGACATGGATATCTACTGTTAAAGGCTATTTGTGAACCAGTCGAAGGCCTGGACTGATCTTCTGGTTTCAGACTTGTAGTGGACTGGAACTTGCATTTGCCGTGTTAGTAACATAGTCATGCCTACTCATGGAAGTAAGTGTAGTTTGCTTGTTATAACAGATGTTACAATGCCTGAGCATTGCAGCTTGTAAGCTGGGTTATTCAGTGAGTTACCCATCTGGGTATTTCGCGTTGTACAGCTGAATTTTCATGTGGGCTATGTTTCTGAATTCTGAACTGTATGTACTTTGGGCCTGTGTGGGAGTATCACAGAGGCACAAGTGCAACGTCCACTTCTAACCAAGTTAGTATGGCCCATGAACTGACCTTAATTTTTTTTTGTAGAGTACTATATACCGAAATGAACTGTTGCTGATGATTTGATTGATTAATAGATTTTGCCTATCCTGCTGCCCAATCCAGAGGCGCCAGATGCTATCTGACTAGTATGCAAGTTCAAATCACAGTTTGTCGAGTTGAGAAGTTGAGATAACGCCTACGGGTGCACAATCTTTCTTCTCCCGACAGACAACCGGGCCATTTTCAGCAGGTTTTATGATAGCCACTACTCACCACTCACCTGCATGTCAACAAGTTGCTCTCCGTCAGGTCGCTCTCCCCTCATTTGTTCAGCGAATTGAACCATTTCTGATTTCTCCATTGGAGTAATATTAATACTTAGCTTTTAATCTCATGTCAGCTTCAAGGTTAGCAGACGAGGAGCTTCTAACAAAAGAACTTATCAATAGACTCTGATCTTCTCGCCGTTCTTGCGCAGAAGATGTATATGCTAGCTCCTAATTCAGCTCTTGATTGCCACAGGACATGACGACGATGTAGTTAACCTTATGATCGAAATGAATTCCACGGATGGCTCGTGAATCGCGATGCCTTGTCACGCATACTGTTATAAGTACTTGATTTCTGCCTATAAACCTAAACGTATATATCTACTAGAAAGTGCACATACTTGTTCTGTTACATGGATATTTATATCTAAGATAAAAAATCAATTTATATTAGGACGAATAAAATATACAAGTAGATATGACTTTTTTGAGTAACACCTTTTGAGTGTAGCTAGCGGCGGCGCCTCTTCTTATCGATGCTTATCTGGAATGTTAACTGAGGCACTTATTGTCTTCTTTCTAAAAAAAATCAATCTAGTATCGAATGTTGATACATTCTAATTCTATGAATTAAAACATGTCTTCGTTCAAATTTATAGCACTAAGATATGTCACGTCTAATCATATTTTTTTATATTTTAAATGGATAGAGTATTAATATAGTGGATGCAGCGAGGAGCTCCTGATCGATATGGTGCTTTAACATTTCGATCCACTCTGCATCCACATGTGTTGGTGTCCGGCTGCATTGAAGCGTTTCACATAAATCGGCACAGGAAATTTACCCAACCTGTGACCACACGGAGGTATCTTTAAAAAGAAGCATATTCAGATCGTACATATAGTAGATATAGCCGCATTTGTGGCTAGGATCTGTACGAGTCGTGAGCATTCATTTCACTCTCTTTACTGGTGTTACTATTACCTTACCTAGTGTTTTACCTTTGGAAAATATATAATACAAACCATATATCATATATGTGAAAACCTAAAAATTATTATTGGATTGAAAAATGAACGTCTGATATTCGTCCACGTCACCATGAGTAATAATTTTACTCGCACTAAAATGTTTACTCATGAGTATATCTGCAAGTAAAATTTTTACTCATGATGACATGGACAAATTTTATACGTCTATTTTTCAATCCAATAATAGTTTCAGGTTTTCACTACATATGTGGTTTTCACCTTATATTTTTCCCCTTTACCCCCGGCTTCACACACACACACTAGCATATTACACGTGCGTTACAACAGGATTTTAATTAATGAAAATTATCATTAACCCATTATTATCATTATTTTTTGTATACATCATCTTTTAATTTCTACATAAATTTGTTACTGACATGTGAGCCTTTTGGCCCCACACTGTCATTTTTCCCTTCCCACAAAAAGCAGACAGTTGGTGGTTGTCATGTGGGTCTACTGGCCCCGCATGTCCTTTCTCCGTTCCAAAAAGGTAGGGAGTTGGTGGTGGGAATGGTGGCAGATTCACCGCTCACCACCGCCACTACTCCTTTTTGTATATATATGTATATGTGTGTGTATATGTGTATATGTATATATATATGTATACATATATATTATAAAAATTAAAGATATTTTCGTCGGAATTTTGGTACGTCATCTGTGTTTGAGTTGGTTATACGTCGTTCGTATCCAATTCGACATGAGTCTATAATAACTATTATACACCCTCTCCCAGCCCAACCCAACTGGCCCACACCATTCTGTCGTCTCGTCCCACGCGCCTTTACTCGATGCCGCACATGCTCCTTCCCAATTGGCGATTTTTTCTCTCTTTTTTTGTTTTTCTCCTTTTCTTTTCTCCCAAACATCCTGATCCTCTCTCTCTCTCCTTTCAATCTCCTCTCTTTTCTCCTCATTTTCTTTTTTTTCTCCTTTTTTATTTTTTAAATTTCTCTCATAAATATTTTTCTTTCAAAATTATTATTGTTTAAGGTGTGTATGCGACAAGTTTGTTACTATGCAAATGTTTTTCATCTGCAGTAAAAAAAAACTTTCACTAATTGAATAATTAAAATTTCAATCTTTGGTCGAGTAGATATTGCAAAATATACATATATCAACTTATGGAATAGTCATTCGGTCGATTTGTGAGGCTATTTTTGGAGAAATGGGAACTAGGATATTCCTTTCTCCGGATCACAAGGCAGCTTTCGCCACATCATCATGTTGTACAGTGATAATCTGCAATATTAACACAAGAATTAAAGAAGATATACGCCTACAAGGTGCGATGTGGCTCGCTCCTGCCCGGGCCCTAGGGCACCTCACCTCTCTTGTAGTCGTCACTTTCTGTATTAAGAAGAGTGTGCATACCTACAAGATATATATCTACAAGGTGCGACGTGGCCCACTCCTACTCGGGCCTTGAGCACCTCACCTATCTTGTAGTTGTACACTTTCTATGTTAAGAAGAGTGTGGAGACGTACAAGATATACATTTATATCTATAAGGTGCGACGTGGCCCGCTCCTATCCGAGCCCCGGAGCACCTCACCTCTCTTGTAGTCACACACTTTCTATATATTAAGAAGAGTGTGGAGATGTACAAGATATACATCTATATCTACAAGGTGCAACATGGCCCGCTCCGGCCCAGGCCCTACGACACCTCATCTCTCTTGTAGTCACACACACTCTATGTTAAGAAGAGTGTGGAGACTTACAAGAACTATATCTAAAAAATATTAAGAAGGATGTAGAAATATATAAGATTTTACATCTTGTAAGTAACTACACATGTAATTACATAATGAAAGAAACTTGTAAGGTTATGTCCATTATAAATTCTTTCATCAAAGACATCTTCGAAAAGCTCGTTCAAATCAATAAAACTTTCTGTTAAAGGGCATGGGAGAGTGCCCGGGCCCTGAGTCTGTCCAGGGAGCCCGAGTATTGTGTGTGCCCTGGGGAGAGATAGTTGCCTAGGAATGTAACAGCCTAAGAAAATGATGTTTCTCAGGATGGACACATGACTAGGGCGACAACAAAACAATGAGCTCGAGAATGAGAGTTGCCTCAGGCTCTTCGAGAAAATCTACGCCAGAGACTTAATGTCTCTGACACAAGCCTGAGTGCGCTGCTTGTAATTTGTGTGGAATGATGGGCTCGACGATCTGATCAAGGGCAACATCATCATGCCGATTGCAGGGTGACGCCTAGAGAATTACAGAATGGGATTACAGCTCATTTACAGAGGTGGCAAAGTATGAAGGCATTGGTGATGCCACGTTACTAAAAGCTACAGGGGCAGGGTAACGTGTTGCATGCCAGGTGGGGGGTTCATAGCTTTGCCGTCAAAGAAAAAAAAGAATGTTGGTACCTCAATTGTGAGATGACTTGGGTCTATTTGGTCTAGATTCACATACATGGTGAATGGAGCAAGCCCCAACACCCTCGGGTCCTGTTCACTGAGAGACCGTGGCATGGTAAAAGATAACCGTCCGCAGTAATTCGTTCTCCAATTCAAAGATGTCAGAAGGAACAATGACAAGACGTAGCATAGGAGTTACCGAGATAATTATGACACTGTAAACTCCCCTTAGACCATAAAAGGAGGGGTCATGACACATAGTAGGGGACTATTTTGGCTGATGGTTAAAATCGCTAAACCCTAGTTCTATTCCCAGCTCACACTGTAAACCTTGAGCATTCACATAGCGAAAAACACATGAGTAGGGTAGTACGCTTTCGAGCGGCCTGAATTTGTATAATTTCTTGTATTTATTTCTGTTTGTATTTTTCACACAGCAGGAACTCGATCTCCACTCACCCTCTGGCCAAATCTCTCGAGGGGAAGGTGTTCTCTTCCCCATTATAGGAGAGTGATCTCCGATAGCTATGGAAAGATGTACATAAGAGATTCTTCGTGTGATGATACATGAAACGAGCACAACTGAGTTCAATGCTATATATGATTTCTGACTTTGTTTTGCCATTGTATATATATACATATAAGAAGCTGTTGGCTTTTCGTATAATGTTTGATTTTATTTTATTTATAAAAAAATAGTGTAAACATAAAAAAAAATGAGTTAAGGTTATAGTTCGTTTAATGATAAAACAAGTCATGATAAAATGAATGACATTTGTATTTTTTTAACAAGACGAAATGATCAAATGTCACACTAAAATTCAACGACGTCATATATTATAAAACATTAAAATTTAACGGTGTCGTATATTAAAAAAAAAAGAGAGTACGGCCAGCATGGCAGCATGCATATATGTATATGATGAGCATATCATTGCATGGCCGGAAAATCGCGAGAGACGCTGGCGCTGTACGTACAACTGTACGAGCCGAGGAAATAGTAGCACTCGGTTCGTACGAGCGACACATCCACACAGGCATATGTGTGAACGTACGTACCACCGGCCGGATTTCTGACTGATCACTTACAGTAATTACCAGGACTACTGCCGTAGTACTACTCTTTATGAATTTAATGGCTCTGCTTTCTGAGTAGATCAGACTACTGTATATCATGGATAACGAGCTTTGCCAGTGTTGTGAGTGGAATTTGTGTGCGTGCCAGTCGACAGAGCCTCGGAGAAGTAATGCTCTTCGCCTGATCTGAATCCCCAGTGCGCGCGAGATGATTTAGTTCTTGATTGTATCATATTGCACACAATGACACAGTGAGAGAGAGAGTATATACACACTAATTAGTTGTAATCGACATAGCAAAAAGGCAATATAACTAGTATTTATTGGTAAAGTGATATATTATGTATTAATCTATCTTATTTTTTAGTTTTTTTCTTATAACCATTTATTTCATCCGTCTTATAAAGATTGACGTTCTAAATATTTTGATACAAATTAGCTCACAGTTAGACTTATCAATTTACCCTTTATTTGTCAATGTTGTTTAAGTGCTTAAAAAAACAATGAATGCATGCGCTCAATTCAAATGGGTGGACTAGAATAGTTGTAATGACCCTACAAAATTGAACTGTGAATTGTAAAACGATCATATAAATAGAATGAAGAAAAATAGAATGAAGAAAGTAGTTACCATGCAATAAATAAATGAATGTTCACCTGAATGATTAAAATAATATATTAACGTGCTAAGTGGCATTGTTCTTGTTGGAAACAATGGATCACAATTCACACACAGAAGAGACATCCGTAATGCCTGACCTGACGTCGAGTCATACACTAGCAAGTCTAGGGAGCTGCCCTGCCTGGCCTAGAACAGTCGGCAGGCAGGCAGCAACAGCGTACTGCACCAACATGTCAGGTCGGGTTGACACCGGCGCGCGATGGCTGCCTCGTGAGAGGGAGGCATATCACACACGCCACAAGACAACAAACGTAGTCCCTTCGTTTAAAAAAAAATGACACAACCTAATATATATAACGAGTCTGAATGTATGATTGACTATAATTCAATATCTGTTTGAAAAAATACCTCATCCTATTCTTTCTCCTCTTAGCTCTCTACTCTTATTCATCTTTCTACTTTTTCTCTCACCTCTTTTCATGGAGATCCAACACTTAAGGGCGCTCTCAAACCTCTAACATTCACGTTGGATCCATCCCGTTCGGTTGTGTCATATTTTTTAGGTTGGTTTGTTTTTTTAAAAAAGAGGGAGTACGTGCTAACTCGGTGACGCTGCATGCAGCTAGTGCGTGCTTCTAGCCTAGCCTCTCGATCGTGTGGTGTATTGGTGTGGACCACGGACACGGGGTGAGCAACGGCGTAACTCCTGGCCCTGCGGCATGCGGCACCGCCCACGCTGCGCTGCACGGCGACACGCGGGACCCACCGCTGCGCCCAGCGCCACTGCTCACTAGTGCACGCACGGACTCTGCCTGCCCGCGTGCCGCCTCCGCTAGCTATACAACTAGAAGAACCTCGCGATCGAGCAGAGATGCGTGATGCGTCTCGTCGCAGCACGCGTGCGTGCATCCTTGGATCTAGCTGATCACGGTGAGATCTCCTAGCTATCGTCCCCGCGAGACTAGCCATAAAACTAACGGATTTGCTATATTACATTCGATAGAAAATTGAGAAGAAAATCAGTTATTTTTTTAACCATCAGGTGTGCGACAAAAATTTGTACCAGCCATATTGGATATGCATCAAAGATTAGTGCCAGTCGTTGGATGTGCGTCAAATATCGAGTACCTTATGAGAGTTGATCCCACGACCTAAGACTTGCACGCGTAACGCTCTTCAGACAAGCTACGGGGCTTTGTGTGAATTACATATGACTTATATTCTACTTATACTTAGATATATATATTATTAGTTATATATTTTTTTACATTATAGTAATTACATTTGATATATTATTAGGGTTTTTTATTTGAGTGTTAGATAGGTAGTCCTAAAACTAATCCAACCAAACGGTTAAATTAGGGAGCGACATAGCTTCAGCGTAATCTCAAATTTTCAGAATGATTGTTTTTTATAATTTGAATATTTTTTATCAAATTAAAAAAACTGAAAATTTTGAGTGAAACAGTTTTGTGGTGGGGGTGGTCCGAAATTGCAAACGATGATACGGAGAGAATCTAATGTGTGTGTTTTATAATAGGGGCTATTATGCAATTTCGTTCTACACTACATGATAGAACTACAAGCAATGTAATTTGTCTAGAGCTGGAGGAGGCCATGTCCCTGTTTGATCTCAATGAAGCTCCGCCTAAAAATATGCATGGACTGTTCTTGCCATGCATATAAAAATACGATTTCTTTAAAATCTTTTTACGTCAACATTGTTGCAATGATCTGTCTTACATGTTTTCTAGCCTTATAGTATTTAATTTATCAATATGGGTATATTTTCTCTATTCATAATTTATCCAAATCATCCAGTCAAAGCGCCTCCTTAAGCCAGAGACAATAGGATCATCTCCTTTGAAGTTGAAGAGTTTTACATTAATTTTCAAAAATTAAACTAATTTTAGTGAATTTTTTAATGTAATTTCTATGTTTTGAAATGAGCATTAGGACCTTCTTGGTGCTCCTTTGGGAATTGGGACCAGAGAAATTTTACGGAAATCCATCGATTCCTACGACAATTCAATGGAATTTTGATGTTCTAGGGGAGCCTTATAAGTTATAACTGCTCTGATCTAGCTAGATTAGGGCAAGATAATTAATATTTCTCCTGTTTCTCTTTTGGCAATATCCTGATGTTCCCAACAGTGCCTAAACAGGATTTATCTGATCTTAGGCCTGAGGTCGGTCGTCGTATCTAGGATCACTGTTTGTACATGTGGTTTATGCTCATGCGAGTGAAGGTCTGTCTCTGGTGTGAACTGTGATGAAAGGAAGGGTCCCTCAGTACTTACAGTGATACAAGCCTATGCTAGCAAACAGTGTAGAGCTTAAGTACACTAGCTTAGCTTTGCCCTTTCATCATTTACACATGTCCGTGCATTCTCTGCATGCCTCTCCTAATTATCACATCCATATGATCCACTCCAACCTCCAACCCTTTCTACACAGCATTATTGCTACTTTTGCCTGTAGTGTTACCTTTACAGCATCATCCATTTAACACACCTCATCCCCCACAACAGTAGCGAAGAAGACACGGCTATTAAAAAAAATTCCTAAGTCAAATATATAGTAATACATATATTCCAAAATATAACAACCTTGGCATAGATTAGATTCTCTGTAGTACTACTAATTTAGATAGATGTTTGTCTAAATTTATTGTATTAGGATGTGTCTAATTTATACGTGGATCGTTATATTTTGAGACGGAGAGAATAGCTGACGAAGAAGACATGGAGTATAAAGTTCTGTGTAGATTTGTCCTAAGTCAAATATATCTACTTTTAACTATTAGTTTTTAAAACACGTAGTTTAACAACGTATAAATTATATATTATAAAAGTATTTCTCATGTAAATCTAAAACTTATGACATTAAACTACACAATTTTTTAGAAACTAATTGTAAAAAAATACAAATGTTCAATTTAAGACAGAGTTAGAACGATATATAAGTAATTAAAACGGATAGAGTAAAATCATATGCCATCTAGGATTACATTAACCTACTAGTATAGTACATATAGTATATATACATATCCTTGTGACTTGTGAGTGAAACACCGAGGGAACAGCAAAAATTTTCAGTTTCCAACAAGTCCATTTCAGAACTTCTAGAGACAAATTAAGTAAAGCTTAGCTTGAGCAAGAAGGTTGGTGAGACAATGTTCGTGTCGGGTGGTCATTTTGTTTACGGCAGTAATCCACAATGTGTCTTAGTCTTGCCGGCCGCTATTGACGGCTTATATGTGGGATCCATAACCGAGGCTATAGCTATCAATATCATGTAGTAATTTAGGCTGAGTTCGTATGGTTGAGTTTGAAACTCATCTTCATTGCACGTAAAACGAAACGACTCATTAGCACATGATTAATTCAGTATTAGCTAATTTTTTAAAAAAATAGATTAATTTAATTTTTTTAAGCAACTTTCATATAGAAACTTCTTGCAAAATACACACCGTTTAACAGTTTGAAAAGCGTGCACGTGAAAAAGAGAGAGATGAGTTGGGAAGAGTAACAAAAGAACACAGCCCTTACTACTAGTAGTAACCTGGAAAACAATATGAATTATTAATTAGTGTTTAGTGGATACACAGAAAAGCTTGTCACCTTGTGCATGTCTTTCTTGTTTATCTCTACATTCTTTGATTATAATATTAGACTATCCGACATTTATGCTTTTAGCATTCAAATATTCAAATAACAGTAAATAATAATAAAGCCTATGCAGAATTTGCACAATTATATCACCCAAACGAGTAATCTGATAAGAAAGAGCAGACAATTTACTTGCTTATGTAATGTTTTTCTCAGATAGAGGTTCCCTATGCCTTTAAGGTGGATAGTTTGGTCTTCAGTTTACCTGCCACGACCAAGAATTAAATTTTAAAACTTAATTTTAGTGTTTACTTTGAATTTTTATCTAAGTTTATTTTTTTATTGATTTTTAAGTCCTAAAAACACATATATAAAAGATTTACTTATAAATTATTTTATATCGCTAGTAAATGTTACGATTTATAATTATAATTAATTGTAAACGAAACGATAAGTCGATGACAATATTTTAGTTTTTGTTCTTTTAGTTGTGTCAATCATAATTCGAACCCAAACTTCTGGTTCTGATGCCATACTTTACAAGTTGGCGGCTTAGCTAGGCAAATGTAGGGAGAATGTCAGCTGGCCTCAGCACAAATCCTACTCCCACAAATTAGCCTCATCTTAATTAGCCCCACAAGAGCTAGCAATCAACCAACAAACAAAGGTAGCATCATCTTAATTAGCCTCCCATCTTTTCATCACTAATTTAATTGTGATTGGTGGGGCAATGACATCCACAACAAGACTGATGACCCAATGAAGTGATCGATTAGCTCCAAACTAAAGAGTCATTAAACTACTAAACCTCAATCCTTTTCCGCTAAGTTGGTTACCATGATGGCCCTAGTGTGGTTTTGTTGGCCATTAGCCCAGTCACTGGGCCCACCAGCCACCATAATCCCAAAGCTGTTAAATCCCTATACATTTAGCCTTTCCTCTTTCCCCATCATATCATTTTCCTACCCAAGTTAAATCCCTTAAAAGGGGGAGGAACAAAAAACCAAAACTTTAGTCACAAGTGGAGAAAATGTTTAATCACTTATCTGGATATTAGAGGAAAAAAGTTTGAACAATATGATTTGACAGCATTGTTAATTTAAGGACCACAAGATCTCATCAAGAATTGCTTTCCACTCCATTATCTAAAGAGTTGGCCGTGGCTGGAGTTGGAGTTAGGTTAAGGCAATATACCGATTCCATCACATGCTGCTAATCTAATTCCCTATGGATTGAACCCTACTACCAAGTAGTACTATCAATTCTCTGTGGCAATTCTCGGTGCTCACCAACTCGGCAACTCGACCGATTGATCGATCACCAAGTGGACTCCCGGAAAAGCAGGCGAATTTTTTTTTTCATGGACGTTAACTTAGTACTCGTCACCTGACTGACGTAACAGTTGTGTAATGACCGTACGTAGCCGACAAGGCCAAGGCACTGCCATTTGGCAAGTTTCATTGTCAGGTTTGATACCTAATCTCATCATCCCATAAAAAACAAATTTAATACGTGATATGATATATTTTAATATTATAAATCTAGATAAAATATATTATATCTTGTAATAAGACGGAGAAAATATGCAGCACTGGCTCATCTATCATCCATGATTTTTCACGGGTAGGTAGTCAAAGCTATTAGCAATTTAGCAATAATACACTGCGTGACACGTACAGTTGCAACTACATGTACATGCGACTACGAAGTACAAGGTTTAAATTCCAGTATCCACGATTACACATACACGGATACACGCTTACATGAATTTAGTGGGTTAGGGGATTACTGCTAGCCTCCAGCTTTTTACCACGTGGTAAAGGAACGCACTCATGGATCATTTTCTTTGTAATCATAAAAAATGAGACATGTTTTATATCGGTTTTTGTTGTGTTAATAGTAGAATCAATCTATGGCTTTTTTTCTAATTTAATACTCTCTCCGTTTCATATTATAAGGCATTTTATTTTTTTTCTAATTAAATTTTTTTTAAGTTTGATCAAATTTATAAAAGAATCATTTTCAACCCAAAACAAGCATATTATCAAAATATATTCAATTCAATGTTACATTTAATGAAACTAATTTGATATTGTAGATATTGCTAATTTATTTTATAAACTTGATCGAATCTAAAAAGTTTAATTAGAAAAAAAATCAAAACAACTTATAATATAAAACGAAAGGAATAGATCATCTATTTATACTACCAGTAGTAGAATATCTTTTTCTACCTTATAACAAAACTTATCAGCCCCTTAAATCAATTGACTTTATCGGTTCGATATCAAGACATGATACTTCAGAGGTATCATAATCAATTATTTTTACCGTTGATAATATTGGTACTAAAATACTATCGCCTACAGGTAAAGACTACAGTAAACACATTCAAGAAACGAACAACGACATGATCCGTCTCCGGGCTGGCCGCGTTTGCGCAGCCGAGGAGAAGTGTGGTACGATGGCAGGCGATCCCCCGATCCGTCGCATACAGTGGATGGTCCGACCCAAAATTTTTTTTCTAAACAACATAAATCTAATGATGGTAATATATACAATACAAATATAGATAATACAATAGACCAAAGTGTACCATGGTATATTAATAAAACATCTTAAAACATATAAAATTAGTAATTAAGTAAAATTTTGACTTAAAAGAAGCTTATATGCCTATAAAAGTTTGAAAAAAATTATCATACTACTTCTTCTTCTCGGGTCTATATCTTCTAGTGGCCATGAAAGTGTTCATTATATCTTCTTCATTCACTTTAAAGGAAACATCCCGCTCAATAAATATGAGTAGACAATCATCCAAAAGGCCATCGTCCATCTTATTTCTTAATTTATGCTTGATGAAATTCATAGCAGAAAATGCTCTTTTAACACTTGCCGTTGCAACCGGTAGAATCAACACCAATTTAAAAAGCAAATAGTCCAAATCATAAACGATGTGTCTCTTTGTTTGACGAAGCTTGACTGAAAAATCAATAAGATTGTTTAGCCCTTTGAAACCATCGTCTTTTCTCATGTCATCAATATAATTTTTAAGTTGTATATCAAAGTCTTAATAATTCAAAACTTGAAATATTATTAAGGTAGAATTCGGCAAGTCGACGTACTTTGTCTGCATCAAAAGAAAAAAATGAGTCAACGCTCAGCAGAATTTAAAAATGAGTCAAACGCTCAACAATCTACAACTATGATTTAATATCATAATGCACATAACATAAGAGTTAAAATTTAAAACTAAAAATTGAAAAAATGTAGAAGACCTAAAATTAAAAAATCGAAGTCGCGTCGTCGGCCGTCATGGTCTCACAGAACGTAGAGAGTCGAAGTCGTGGGCCGGCTGGGCACGCAGGTGCAGCGGAGAGCAGTCGGCTGCCGGCGGGCCGCGGGCGGCGGCGCTCAGCGCTCGGCCGCTCGCGGAGACAGAGCCAGTCAAGCTGAAGCCATTGGCCCATCACGTCGCGGTCCTGATCACTCCTCGTCTCCTCCATTGAGAATGCGGGCGGCCGGGCGGTGGCGGTGCTCCGGGCTAGCGGGCTCCGGCGCGCGGCGTTTTCGTCGGTCGGCGCTCGCGGGCGGAGTCGCGGCTGTGTCACTGCTGTGAGAAGACCTGGCGGCGCGCCGGCGCGGACGTGGAGCCGGAGAGAATCAAGCCGTCGCGCTCGCCGCTCACGTCGTGTCTCGTGATGGATGCCGCACGCAAAACGAGGAATCGAACGAGGAGAAGTTACGAGCGATGGATGTCGCACGTTGCGATGCCATGATGCCGCGCGCGACTCTGCGCTTTCCGATTTTTCAGGAGTCCAAACACGCCAGGTATTTCCTTTTTTTTCAAAATTCCGATATATATATATATATATATATATATATATATATATATATATATATATAGACACACACGGTGGCGCTATATGGCGCGTAGCGCGCCATGCAGCTGCCCAGCGCGCCCTTCCCCTGTCACCGCATTTTCCGTTTTTCCTCCTGTTGTCCCGCACCTTTCTCTTTTTTTTTCTCTCGTCTGCTTCCAATTTTTTAGTTCCTCATGTGGTCATCTGCCTCCGATTTTTCAGTTCCTCACGATTCCACACCCGTCGTTCATGCATGGCCAGCAATTTTTTTACAGGGAGAAACATCTTTTTTACTGACAAAGGGAAAACTTCACGCAGATCTTCAGTAACTATTTTACTGACCATAGATATCATTCAATATTTTTTTACTCACGTGAATCATTTCCACATCCATAGAGATCTCTATGCTCTCCCTGTTCCCTGTAACAAAATTACTATCCACGTCCATAGGGATCCATTACTATAGTTAAATGTTTTAAAAAAATACTCAGAATTTGTTTAGTCAGTAATTTTTTTACTGATAAGTAAATCTTATACTCCATGACAAAATACAAAAATACAAGTGATAATAAATATTTTACTCTAGGATAACGTATGAAAAATAATTACTGGTAGTTAAATCTAGCAGTACATCACGGACATGATAAACTACAGTCAAACATGCGGAAGAAAAAGGAAAATCTCTGCTGCCGTCTGTGATTGGCACGGGGTTTATAAGAGTAAAAAAATTACTAGATACGCTACGTAGCTACATGGCATGTTGGATGCTATGCAGTAAGACCCTGTTTGTTTTCAGGGATTTTTTTAGTCCCTGTCACATCGGATGTTTGTATACTAATTAGAAGTATTAAATGTAGACTAAAAATAAAACCCATTTATAATCTTAGACTTTTTTGCGAGACGAATCTAATGAGCCTAATTAATTCATGATTAGCCGATGTGATGCTACAGTAACATGTGCTGATTATGGATTAATTAGGCTTAAAAAATTTGTCTCGCGAAATAACACTCATTTATGTAATTAGTTTTATTATTGGTCTATGTTTAATACTCTTAATTAGTACTCAAATATTCGATGTGACATTGACTAAAAAAAGTCCCTGGATCCAAACAAACCCTAAGTCTATATATATATATATATATATATATATATATATATATATATATATATATATATATATATATATATATATATATATATATATATATATATATATATATATATATTATATATATATATATATATATATATATATATATATGGGGCCCAACCGGCAGATCGACGGCGTGACGCCGTGTGCGGTGTGGGAGAGAGAAGAGATGGCTCAGATGGGGCGAGGTAGACGGCAATGGCACCGGCACGAGGGGGACAGCGGATTGCGGCGTGGAGCCCGCGGTGTAGGGCGTGGCGGCGGCAGCGTCCCGTCGTCCAGGCCTCATGACAACGATCATATCACCCACCTAGGTACTACCTCTACACTGCACTGTTCTGTCCATCTCCAAAACTGCAGCTACTGGTTGTTCCTGCATGCATGTACCAGCAGCCGTCTTCAATGCCCTGCTTGCTATTGCCACTGCATTCGTACATGCATACGTGATGGCCCTGATGGGGGTTTGGGGTATCGGAGACATAGCACCAAACCGGCCATCAGGCAACGTGGTTAAGTTGAGAGCAATGTCTTGGCGCCTGTCTCCTCCACACCCTGACAGGATTTTAGCCACTGATCTTTAATTAATTGTGATTGGTTTGTTTGTGAATTGTGAAGTTATTATCATCGTCAAAGGTGGCAGCAGAGAATGAGATCGATCGTAGTACTCTGTAAGATAGAGGTGTCAGCCACACCCACACATGGTTTGTCTGGGATGCGTCCAGCTGAAAAGTGGGTTCATTGCTGCTCATCATGTCCTTACATGGGGTGTGTCATGAACAACCAACGGATCGATGATGCAGCTTGTGAGGACACACACGCCACTTTAGGGCGCCTAATTGAAAGCTCTGCATTTGCTAATGCTAGCAGCTAGTACTGATCATCGATCATCTCTCACTAGGGCATTCCAGCTGGGGATTGACTTTGGCTGGTGAGACGAGACGAGACTCAACGAACGCGATCCAACGCGAAATTATCACGGCCACATGTACACACCCACGCTGCGTTCGCTGTCCTTGGTGCGGGTTTTTGTCTCGGATTACCAGCAAATCACGTGTACCACCCTTCCCAGCCAACGTAGCTTGACGGCGATTTTTCGCCGGTGCTTTCCACTCGATCGGGTCGCCGGCGAGGGTCAGCGCTCGCCGCGGCGCGGGCCGCGTGTGCGAGTGGTGGACTCGCCGCGGTCGGCGTCGCGGCGCGCGCGGTGGGTGTGGGGGTTGTGGAGTTGTGGATTTCGCAGGGCCTACTCGTACGTGTTGCGTCCTGAGAAAAGAGCCAGATTTGGAAGATACAACGCAACCTATCTCACATCTTTTTTTTTTATCATTTGCCTCTGCTCTTTTTATTCTTTTTTTGGCGCTTTGTCAGATCCGATCGATTGGACGATTGGGACGTTGGAATATAAGTGAATTGTGCGTTTTTCATGGTCAGCTTAGCTTTTGAGTTAAATGTAACTTAATATATATTTAATATACTAGCATAATACCCATCCGTTGCAACGGATTTTTTTAAACTATAACTAATAACTAATTGTATATATTTTAAAGCCCATAATAAGTTATTTCTACTATCCAATATATTATCATCATGCTATTTTTGTTGTCTCGTTTTATATATGCGTACTGAGTTTGAGGTGTGGCTTATAAGGCTAGAAAATGGGGAAAAAATTTGTCTCACTATGCTATGGGTTGCACACGGTTGCTAGGCGGTGATGATGGCAAATTCACTACCATCTTTTATATTAGTATAGATATATGTTATTTGATCCCTTCATTTCAAATTATTCGTTCTAGATTTGTTTAGGTCAAATATTTTAATCTTTGACCATCAATCTGTATAAACTCATATAGTTTAACATGATAAAATTTATATTTTAGATTCATCATAAGAAATATTTTCATAATATATAATTCATATGTTATTAAACTACATGAATTTCTAAAAATTAATGATCAAATATTAATATGTTTGACTTAAGAGAACCTAGCTAGAATGACAAATAATTTAAAATGACCGGACTATAAAATTAAGGTCTCGAGTTTAAATCCTAGCTAAAATTATAACCACTTATGTCCTAACGTTTGAGACTACTTTTGGGTTAAATTGGTTGGTATATGGGATACTCTGGGTTCTCGCACAAGGTTGGCACTCTCATTGGTTCTACGTCAGATCGATTTGAAATGTGTTGCAAAACGTGTTGAGGTACATATAGTAGCATGGTGATTAGTGGTCATGCCTGTTTGTTTCCTCTCTATCTACTTCGAGTGGGGTTCCAAATCATCGTCATCATTGTTATTAAGACAAAAAAATGAATGTGATTACGCCAGTACCGATCACTGGTGCACATTGTGCGTGCTTCCCACTATGGCCAAGAATCGGTAATGGAATTGGTTGTTGCTGTTACTGTTCATGGTCCTGGGAAAACAACAAGTGAACCACCTCTGGGATAAGATCATATCCCCCTCTAAATCGCGTCTATATATGGCACAGATTAAGCCTCTCCTGCCGATTCTTAGCTTGATTCGTTTCATTTGTATTCCTTTCATTTGGCATCTCTCAAGGATCTTCTAATTAATCACCATATATACATGATCTGCTACTTGTACACCGGTTTAAAAGAGCAACTAAATTTAGGACAAGCCTAAAATAACAGTGAAGCACAATCGTAATTAGTATCGGTTATATATTTTGGTTAATGTATGCTTGATTAGGATATGGTTTGGTTGATGATGTATATATGGAAGAAATCAGGTTTTCCAGGACTGGTTTCAACACACCGACCTTCTCATGAGTCAGGAAGCTTTGGGCTACTTTAGATTTTAGAATGCAGAAATTAAGAGCTTTTACGGTGTTTGCGTGGTACTTTGAAGTATTGAGAGATAGAGTAATATGAACCATTGATCAAGGGGTAAGGGGTAAGGTACGGAATAAAAGTTATTGTAACCAATGACAATAGAGTAATTAATTAGTAAAATATGGACATTTTAAGTGAATCAAATAACTGGCTGCATTAATCGGTATCATTAAGTAGAACAAATATAAATCTTCTGAGGCATTTTTGTCTCCGATACATTTTGGATCATTTGGCGGAAAAAATGTAAATCTTCCCATACAATTTGTCTCCCAAATAAATTTTATTATTTTCTAATATTTGAATGTATTTTTGTGTGGTTTCATGTATCACAAATTTTAAATTAAGTTGACATGCGCGTTTCTATATGAAGTAGCATACGTGACAACCAAAATAGCCCCTAAATTTTAGCATACTTACATGCTAAAATTAGTGGCATGATCATTAAGTTGGAAACAATAATGCCAAATTAGCCCCTAATTTCTAGCATGCATAACACGAGTTATTACCTAGCAAGTTCAAATCTTTGGAACCCGGGATGGGAGAACACGTTCAGGATCCCACTAATTAACACCGTTGATTACTGTAGAATTAGAGAGGAAACAACTTCTTTTTTAAAAGAATTCTCTGGATTGTAGCTATTGTACTCTAATCAACACAATAAAAAAAACACATTTTTCTCCCCAAACAACATGGCTGCATGATCAACAAAATATATTCATTTAATTCTTCACTTACAGTCATATGTTGTACTTTGAAATTATAGTATCTAGGTTCATGTTCATTTGGGGGAGAATATGCAAAGATGAACAAACCATGTAAATATAGCGTATTGAGGATGAATTACATATGAATCTACAAACCGGTGATCTTTTACCTAGGTTACATGATGTTTGCGATAAAATGTAAATCTTAAAATAACCACGCAAACATTCAGTCATATTTTATCTGATGATGTTCTTAGGAACAAAATATTAACCTCAAAAATATCACGATCATGTTCTTAAGAGGAAAATATAAATCTAAAAAAAACACATATATAACATAACGGAGGATTACCGACGATCATGTTCTTAGGAAGAAAATGTAAATATGAAAAGAGAATACATAAATAATGTAAAGGAGAAATACCGAGCATACTGGAGAAGTGAAGATGATCTACCGATGTGTACCTGTGTACTAGAACTAATATTGAATACAACTATGCCCTTCTCTATCTCATAGGAAAATTATCCTTTTACCCTTAGTACCTAAATACCTGTTTCAATACTTAGGCTGAGTTCGCAACTCTGTGTTCCCGGTGCGCACAGTACGCGCGGAAAACAGAATGGTCCATTAGCGCGTGATTAATTAAGTATTAGCTATTTTTTTTTTCAAAAATGAATTAATTTGATTTTTTAAGCAACTTTTGTATAGAAACTTTTTGCAAAAAAATACACTGTTTAGTAGTTTGAAAAGCGTGCGCGTGGGAAAAAAGTACCGTGCGCGCTGAAACATAGTGCCGAACACAATCTTTAAATATCTTTTAAGTGGTACCTTTTATTATGAAACGTTAGATTTTTATCTTTTTTGAATGCAAACACTATAAAGCTCTTGCAGAAATTTTATAGGATATCAATAGGATTAGTTCAATTCCTCAAAAGTATTTTAAGTTCCATTCATTCCACATGCGTTGGTCAGCAAGAGTTTATATACATAGTTGTTACAACAATAAAACGGTATCTCATGCATGTACTAAGTGAGGCTCATGATTAGTTTGCAAGTGGCTGTTAGAGGCACTAATTACAAGCCTCTACAAGGTTGCTTACACAGAGTGATTGTACTCTTGTGTTAAGCTAACACGAGAGGTAATGATGATCTTTTGACGTAAAGTTCTGTTCTTCCTATAAAAAAAACAACAGTCAGCGCTTTTTTTTTTCTTCTCAAATGCATAATCAAAGTATCAAACATGTAGCCATCATCTATGTCAACTGTTTTTTTGCCCATCACAATGTGATGTCCATGACATTGGTCGTTTTCATGTACATTTTTCCCCCATCCAGACACGTCCTGTGCCCTTATTTATTCCTTTTGATTTTTGCACAGTGCTTTGATACCGTCATCAATATCCTTTCTAGATCCGCAACATTTATAGGAAGGCAATGAAAACAAACAGCATATGTTGGACCTCTCTACTCCAACCTGTTGGATTAAACAGCAAAACCAATGAAATGTAGTATAAAAATGCTCTAGCCAATTGCTTAAATAATTTATGTTACCGAACATTTTTATAGAGCATCTCACTGCCTCCATCCCACACAGACTTCGTTTTTGGCTTTGTCGGTAAATAGTCAGAAATGAAGTATCTGTAGGATGGAAATAGTATATGTTTTTTATCTTGTTTTGGCTGTATACTTAACTGATCCCTGTTTGGTCTGAGTAACATTGCACTACAGCTACAGTGGTCTGCACTTCTGCCCTTCTAAAGACAAGCAGAACAAGAACAACTTTACAGTTGTGTGTGAGCCAATGCAAGGACAATATTGTTGACCTCACACTTGGACCTTGGTTTCTGTTAATTGCTAGCCATATCTATCTGTCGGCTTGTTCGTTGGATGAATGGGAAGAAGAACTGGTGGTTCAGTTTATCAATTATCAGGGAGAAGAGAACCAGTCAAGCATATTTTTCCACTGGCAACCTACCTTATTTTTTGCTCAGAACTGAGACCAGGCTACCTACTTGCAGGCAAGGACGAGACTTTAATTAAGAAATGGATCAAGATCTGACCACTTATTTGGACGCACGACTAATGCGATCTCACCTTAGTTTATGTGATCTCTGATGGAAATTAATTTCAACAGTACTGCTGGCTTTGTGGTACTGATAATTACTAGGAGACCTCTCCAATGCACAACTTTGTCATGCATTGTGTTGATGTCTTGGAGAGATAGAGACCCAGGGGTCAAGCAGCAGCTAGTTGCTGGTAAATTGAGTAGAAATTGCATCATCAGAGAAACATTTTTCAGCGGCAACAATTAATTTGCAGTTTTGAGAGTTCGGTGTCACCGTTCAGCAAGTCAGCAATCAGCAAAAACGCATGGGAAATGGTGACTGCTGACGAACAAAAAATAAAGTCAAGAGAGATGCTACCACTGATACTTGTACCAAAGAAATCAAACTTGTTTGGTCATCTTATTGCAACTTTCTTGGGAAAGCGAACGAGGATGTCAAATGTGACAACGTGCCATATTTTCTGGGTTTTGTTGGGTCCTCTTTTTTTTCTTCTCTTCTAACAAAAACCAGTACACACTGTACGTTTGGTGTAAAATTATACTCCAAAATTAAATCTTGGATGAGGTGTGCTGGCCAAAAGTCAGACGAAGCTGAAAGAAAATAATAATCTCCATTTTTTTAATAAATGATAAAGCTGGAGGACAGGAGGTACATGCCTTACATGACAGAAGAACAACTAACAAGGCGATTGATTCGCTTTCATGGAAGATTGGGATTCCTGTCTCTGAATCCTGACTAATAAATACCCCTGCTTTATTAGTGTATCGCCTTTCTTTTCTTCTCCCTATGAGATTGATCAGCTTCATTAGTGCTGGATTAGCTAAATAAAGCAACATCAGAAGCCGGTCATTAGTAGCAGCCTTTTAACCAAACAGCTGGGTAGACCTACAAGTCAAAAGATTAGGACCATGCTATATATCATGACAAGGGTTACTGAATATTTGCAGCTGAATCCATGGTCCTGCAGGTATCAGAGGAACAGGGACAAGACACCAAACACAAACCAAATGGAGGCTACACAAGTAGGAAGAGCTTAAGAAGGCTAGGCCGAATGGTTAGTAATTAATGCTTTGATGTTTGATCCACAGCCGATAAACCGCGGAAAAAGAAACTAAGAGTGTGTTTGGATGGTACTAAAAATTTTTTTTAGTTCCTGTCACATCGAATGTTTTTACATTAATTAAAAGTATTAAATGTAAATTAAAAATAAAACCTATTTCATAACCCTGGACTAATTTGCGAGACGAATCTATTGAGCCTAATTAATTCATGATTAGCCGATGTGATGCTACAGTAAACATGTGATAATTATGGATTAATTAGGCTTAAAAAATTTGTCTCGCGAATTAGCTCTCATTTATGTAATTAGTTTTATTATTAATTTATGTTTAATACTCTTAATTAATGTCCAAACATCCGATGTGATAGGGACTAAAATTTAGTCCCTGGATCCAAACACCCCCTAAGGCTGAGTTCGGTCTCCTGTATGGAAAACAAAGCAAAATATTAACACATAATTAATTAAGTATTAGCTAAAAAAACTTTAAAAATAAATTAATATAATTTTTTTAAAGCAACTTTTCCATAAAAATTTTTAAAAAAACATACCGTTTAGCAGTTTGATAAACGTGCGCATGAAAATTGAGAGAGAAGAGGTTGGAAAAGTTGAGAGAAGAACACAGGCTAAAAGCTTCTTTGAAACACGAGGTTGAAAAAAAAAGAAATATAAAACACATGATTTTAACTGAAATACAAATATAAAATAAAGAATTAAAAAAACATAGAAAAATAAATGAACGGTCGTTTAAGTATACCGTAAGAAAAACGCAAGATTCGGATGAGATAGACTAAAATTTTTTAAAAAAAATTAAAGCTCTTGCTAACTTTTCTTCAAAATCTATATAGGATTGTGCATTTTATAAGATTTTCAAGTGACGGAGCGTGAAACTCCTCATCAGGAGACCGTGCAGGTCCCCCTTTGCCAGTTCGACCGGGGGCGAAAGGTGAGATTCTTAACCCCTGATCTGAGGGATTTCAGCGAGAAAGAACGCGTGGACACAGGCGGTTTAGACAGGTTCAGGCCGCTGAGAAGCGTAAAACCCTACTCTTGTGTTCTGGTAGATCTGGGAGTGTGAAAGAATCCAGAGAGAGTTCAGCCTCTAGAGCGAGTCAGCCCGAGTCTGATCCCTCCCCTCCTTTTCCTCTTTCCTAGGCCTGGGCCTCCTTTTATATGGCAAGGGGCTACCACATGGGCCACAAGCTGCATAAGAAAGAAAACATTCTTTTACAATTAGAGCTATCCTACTGCCGGAAGCAACCTCTGACAGACGCCGCAGCACGCCTCTGCTCAGCCAGCCGGCCCATTCGGGGGACACCCGTTTCAATCTTCATTAAATGGCGGACGACTTTCTCGTCTCGCCTGCGCTGGAATCTGGAATGCATCTGACCGGGACTGGCGTACCAACTCTAGGAGTTGGCACGCCAGCTCCGGCTGAGAGACGAGAGACAGAGGGCTCTCATCATTCTGACGGGACGGGGCGAAACGTGCTGCAGGCCGCCTGGCGCCACCTAACCCGCGATCTGACCGGTCTGTGATCGGTCACTCGCTGTGACCGGTCACGGACCGGATAGGCATGCGCCACGTCGCATTAAATGCGGCGTAGTGCGCTCGTCTGAACCGCCATAAATGCGGTTAGATGAGCCCTGCCACGCTCACCTAACCTGCGCACGTGGCACCAAAATCACAGGGGGTCGGGGCACCCCAGCCCTCGGGGCAGAATGGGGAGCGGCCCAACCCCGGGGGGAGACCGGGAGAGCAGCCGCCACGCTACCCTCGGGCCCGACCCCTCCGGGGGAACGGGCCACGTGGATCAGTGTGGCCGCCCTTCCCTTTGGTCTCGACACCCCCGGTCTCATGTCACCGACATCAAGGATAATATTTCATCTTTTGTTTATAGGCACTTCTTAGATTTTTCATATAGGATTGGAATACTCCAATTTTCCTATGTTTTTCCTGCATCAGAGATGTCCTAGGTAACAACAATACTTATAGGTAAAATTTTTAAATCTGTGATCTTAGTGTCTTAGTGGGTTAAAAAGCTAATGCTCGAAAATAAATTATGATGGAAAAACAGCAAAATCAATTGAAAAGTTGAATTTAAAATTTGATTACGGATAATATGACAACATTCAGACCACAATAGGCTAAATTGGAGAAGAAATAATGTAGTTTTGAACAGATAACTTCTCTTCTGTTTATGGTGTGTTTGGTAGCAAGTGTTGAAAACTTATTTCCCTCTGCATGGAAAAAAGGTGGCTAGAGTATGATTAATTAAATGTTAGCTAAAAAACTTGAAAAATAAATTAATATGATTTTTTAAGTAATTTTTTATAGATTTTTTAAAAAAGATCATACTGTTTAATAGTTAACGAAGCATGCACATAGTAGAAGTTAGGGAAAAAGAGAAACAAACTCATCCACTAGTGTATTGTTCAGCAGTCAGTACATGGGGCTACCTCTTGTGCAAGCTAGGAGAAAGAATAGGGTCCTACCATCTCACAAACAGACAGAGCCCTAAATTAAGCCAAAGATCGATTGTTTAGTTGGTAAGTACTTACCACTGGTAATTAAGCATGGAGACAACCGCAGAACCGAAATCTCTAGCCTTTTGACACTTTAATTGGTAGACAAACACTGCCACCAACAACTAAAAACCACCAACACAACAACCGATCTCCAGCCCATATTTTTTCCGGAAAGGAATAATCTGTACTGTACTATTGGTTTTTATCGGTTTATTCAATATTTCACAAATGTTGTAGTAATAAAATTTACAAAAGACCGGCCTAAAGAATAAAAGTAAAAAAAACAAAAATCTCATATTCTCTTAGGAATGCTGGATTATGACACAAATGTTCTCTATTTTTTATTCTGGATTTTGGATTTTCGTTTGCATGTTTCCTAACTTTCTAAAAAAAATGTTGAATATTTCTAAAGTAATATTTTAAACTTTTTAATATAACTAATTCATTTGTTTATATCCACAAATAACTTGGAAAAAAAGAACAATTCATTCATGAATTCATCTCAAAATCGCAAAAGATAAAGGAAAAAAAGAAAAAAATAAAATAAAGGCAAAACATCCCCCCTCCACCGAGAAAATGGACATTTGGTCATCTTTAAAACTGAGTTTTGCTATTATACCATTCTCAAAACGTGATTCAATAAAATGCCAATGTCGAGCCCATGCTACTCACTGGATTGCTATTTTCGCTGTTTTAGTGATTTTCTAAATGTTTTTCGCTTAGCCATGAGAAGATCAGACGAAAATACCCCTGCAGTCGGTCTCGCCGCTGCCGCCCATGCTGCAAATTCCAACGGCCCCCACCCGCTGCCACCGCCGCTCATCACCATCTCCTTCACCTTCTCTTTCCCCACCCTGACGCCGCCACTCACCACGCCGTCCTCCTCCTCCTCCGCGAACTCCACCTCCATCCCTACCGTCATGCCTTGGATGGTGGCGCTTCAATCCCCATCGCCATGGCCTTTGACGGCGGCAGCGCGAAAGGAAAGGACATCGTGGACGGGGGCAGGGAGGTCTGCGTTGCAGCCGCAAAGGTTGCCGCCGCAGTGTTCGAGGCGGCCGATGCGAACGTTGGTGTCGTTGTGGAGCCGGTGTCGGGCACGTGACTCCAACGCCTCCCTCAGCTGCGGCGCCAGCTCCGCCAGCTTGCCGGCGCTCCAGCCGTGCCCCCACCCTCCTCCTCTCTGCGGTAGCAGCGGCTCCATGTTCTGTCACATATGCTCCGCCGTCGACTTGCAAAAACCGCGCGTAGCAGCTCCTTCACCATCTCCCCGGCGAGCACCACTGCCGTTGCCGACGAGGAAGAAGAGGGGGCGATGGTGTTGGCGTGGGTGGAGGGAGAGGAGGAGGCGACGGTGGCAGCGGCGCTATGGCCTGCGGGAGGTTCTGGTGCCGCTCAAGCCCACACCATCGGCCTCACCTTCATCAGTCTAAGGACGTTTTCGTCTGATCACCATGAAGAAGTGGTAAAAAGATTTCAGAAATCAATAAAAATGAGAAAATGGTAATCCCCGTGAGTAGCACAGGCTTAACGTTGATATTTTATCAAATCACCGTTTTGAAAATGACATAATAGGAAAACCTAATTTTAAAGATGTCCGAATGCCCATTTTCTCCCCTCCACACCATGAAGAAGTGGTAAAAAGATTTCAGAAATCAATAAAAATGAGAAAATGGTAATCCCCGTGAGTAGCACAGGCTTAACGTTGATATTTTATCAAATCACCGTTTTGAAAATGACATAATAGAAAAACCTAATTTTAAAGATGTCCGAATGCCCATTTTCTCCCCTCCACCACCCCCTCTATCCTCTTTCCTTCCATACTCCCTTCTTCTCTTCCCCAACCTCCTGACCCCAAACACATTGCTTCCCTTTCCTTTTTCCTTCTCCCCCTTCCATTCCTTCTTGCTTGCTCGCTCGCTCGCTTGCATCCCTTCCTCACCATTACCCCCATCGCGCGCGCTCTCCCCAGCAATGCCGCCGTGGAGCCACCGCGCTTGCGGCGGCCTCCGGCGGTGCTAGATCCACGCCACAGGGAGCTCGGGCGGCGGCGGCGGCGCCGGAGGTGTAGGATATCAAGAAACAGCAGGTGTGAGCCGGGACAGGCGAGCGCGGCCAATGCACGAGCACATCCGCGCCAGGGCGTGGGAGGCGACGGTGCGCAAGGTGGTGCAGCAGCAGCCGCAACCTGGGGTCAGCAGGCGCCGGGTGTCCCCGATGTCGGCCGCCGACGACTCCGAGACGGCGTCCTCGTCGTCGGCGTCCACGGGCGGCGGCGACGACGGGGAGCACCGCCACGACGGCGGCGGGTACGTGGAGCGCGGCCTCCCCAACGGTGACTTCTACACGGGTCAGTGGCGCGGCGGCGCGCCGCACGGCGCCGGCAAGTATCTGTGGACGGACGGGTGCATGTACGAGGGGGAGTGGCGGCAAGGGAAGGCGACGGGGAGGGGCAAGTTCTCGTGGCCGTCGGGCGCCACCTACGAGGGGGAGTTCAGGGACGGGTTCATGGACGGCGCCGGGACGTACACCGGCGCCGCCGGTGACACGTACCGCGGGTCATGGTCCATGAACCTCAAGAACGGCCATGGCAAGAAGAGCTACGCCAACGGCGACCACTACGACGGCGAGTGGCGCTCCGGGCTCCAGGACGGCGCCGGCCGCTACATATGGCGCAATGGCACCGAGTACACGGGGCAGTGGCGCGCCGGCCTCATCCACGGCCGCGGCGCGCTCGTCTGGTCCAACGGCAACCGCTACGACGGCGGGTGGGAGGACGGGTGCCCGCGCGGCCAGGGCACCTTCCGATGGGCCGACGGCAGCGTCTACGTCGGCTACTGGACGCGCGACACCGCCACCGGCATTGTCCAGCAGAAGGGCGTCTACTACCCGTCCCCGGCGGCGTCCTCCCCGACGGCGCGTGATCCCCGCGACGTGTTCGCGAGGGACCTCCCGGGCTTCATGGGCGGCACCTCCGAGTCGCTGCACAGGTCGCTGAATTACTGCGGCAACAAAGGCGCGGCGGCGGCGGCGGGCAATGCGCGGTCGAGCTCCGCGTCGGGGCTGAGCAACAGCTCCGGCGGCGACAGGAAGTACGACAAGATTTGCATTTGGGAGTCCGACGGGGACATCACCTGCGACATTGTCGACGGTGCCGCCTTGGCCGACGAGGCGATGGTCCCCAGGAGGAGCGTCAGGGCGGCCGGCGGCGGGGAGGGGCTGGGCCTCGCGCCGCCGTCGCCGGCGGCGCACATCGCCAAGTGGGCGCCGCCGCGCGAGGCGAAGCGGCAGGGGGAGACCATCGCCAAGGGTCACAAGAATTACGAGCTCATGCTCAACTTGCAGCTGGGGATCAGGTGCGTGAGCTCCTTTTTTGCCTCCTCTGGCCTCTGCTTTGAATTGAGTGAAGCGAATTTTTTTTGCTTCTAATTGAGGAATATTTGCATGTGAATCGATAAAAAAAAATTGCTTTGTGCTATGTACTATTAACAGTAACTGTTAAGAAGGGTGAATTCTTGTGGGTTGTTAATCTGATTATGATTTGCAGTTTATCTTATATTTTCCAGCATTAAGATAGCATTTCCTTTATGGCTCGAAATCTATTGAACTCCACGCCAGCCTATTGATCATATTTTTGATCCACTTTTTCCCATGATTAAATCTATGTGTGTATCGATGACTTGTTGACACAGGCATGCAGTTGGGAAGCAAGGTCCAGTTACGCTTGATCTGAAATCCTCAGCTTTTGACCCAAAGGAAAAAGTATGGACAAAGTTCCCTCCAGAAGGCTCAAAATACACCCCTCCGCACAATTCTTGTGATTTCAAATGGAAGGATTACTGCCCACAGGTGTTCCGGTTGGTCATCACTCCCATGTTAAAATTGTATGCTTTGCCCTTGTTCTGGTGTCATTGTGCTGATCAACATCTATTCTGAACTGAATCAAAGGACGCTGCGCAAGTTGTTCAAGGTGGATGCTGCTGATTATATGCTATCCCTTTGTGGGAGTGAGGCTCTCCGGGAGCTCTGTTCTCCTGGTAAAAGTGGAAGCTTCTTTTACCTTACAAATGATGATCGATACATGATAAAGACAATGAAGAAATCGGAAGTAAAGGTTTGTCCTTGTGATCCGCTGACTATCTAGGCTTTCCATTTCCAAGCTTCCTAAGCTTATTCTGAATTAAGAAAAAAACTTTGTTTCATTACAGATGCTTCTTAAGATGCTTCCAGCATACTATAATCATGTCCGTGCATTTGAGAATACTCTAGTTACCAAATTTTTTGGTCTACATTGTGTTAAGTTAGCTGGGGCAAACCAGAAGAAGGTTAGAGATGAATCTCACTCAATATTTCAGTATTTCATATCCACCCTTCGCGCTTTCTTTTTCATATACATTGTCGGATGTGTTCCCTGACTGTTTACCATTATATTACTGCCCAGGTTCGCTTTGTCATCATGGGAAATCTGTTCTGCTCTGATCATTCTATCCATAGGCGTTTTGATCTAAAAGGCTCGTCTCTTGGCCGCACAACTGACAAGCCACAAACTGAGATTGATCAGTATACAACTCTAAAGGATCTTGATCTGAATTTTATATTTAGACTGAAGAAGCAATGGTTCCATGAGTTCCAAAGGTGCAAACATCTTGTCACATATTCTAGTTTTGGGTGTGTAATCATTTTTTTCTTCATAATGTTAATATAGAATTAAATGTGTTGAAGCAGGCAAGTGGACAGGGATTGCGATTTCCTTGAGCAGGAGAAGATCATGGATTACAGTCTTCTGGTGGGTGTACATTTTAGAGACAATAGAGAGAAGCTTCTGAGTGAAGGTTGGTAATAAAAAAAACTTAAACACAAGAAAAGTTTGTCATGAATAAAACTTGAGTTCTTGGGCATGCTCATTTTATCCCTTACAAGGCCCTTTGTTTGGTTGAAGGTTCCGCCGATTACGATGTCAACAAAATATCTACTCCTCGTCTTTCAAGAGGAAATGTGGATCAGTCTCTTGCTGATCCAATCAGGTAAGCCAAACATTTAATATCTGTTGTATCGTTTACAAATGTGGTAATGAAATGTGACCTACTATTATATATGGAAAATTCATACTTACGTGATGTTTGCTTGTCTTGACCTTATGTCCTGACTGACTAGCTTCACAAGCACACCAGCAAATCATCGCATATTGTGTGATATTCATGCTTCTTTCTGAAGAAGCAATTGACCTAATAAAGACATTACCTATTAAATATAAAATCATGTAATCATTCTCATATGACCTATTCAAAATCTAGAATCATTATCTAAAAAAAATTCAAAATCTGGAATGTGTCCACTTGGTTCATGGCTACTCTAGGGCATTGTTTTGCATAGGACCTTAGCAGCCCCTTCCTTTCCATAAATATTTGGCTACTAGCTGTTTCCAATATGGTTATATGTCCTATCAAATAGTTGGACAGAAGGTGGTAAAATAACCACATAACTGAAATACCAAGATAGGGCTACAGATACATATAGTATTAATAATTATTTCCCATGAAAATACACTTCCAGCTTGCTTTTCACTATTTCCCGCTACTTCCATCTGAATATTATGAATGAACAGGTGGCCTAAAATCAAGCTCGGAGCAAACATGCCTGCAAGAGCTGAACTGACTGCCCGGAAGAATGACTTGGAACCGCAGCTTATTGGAGAGCCAACTGGGGAGTACTATGATGTTATATTGTATTTCGGGATAATAGACATACTTCAAGATTATGATATCAGCAAAAAGCTTGAGCATGCATACAAATCTTTCCAGTATGACCCAACCTCGATATCAGCGGTGGACCCAAGGCAGTATTCTAGACGTTTTAAAGATTTCATATACAAAGCATTTCAAGAAGACAGGCTAGATAGCTGAAAATGTGTTGAAGCTCAAGAAACCTCTGCCTCCAGGTGTCAATGAACTTTAAACTGTCCAAAGAAAGATCAGGCTGTCACACCATGCAAAATGCAGTTGGGCACTCTACTTTTATGCTGTCAGTTGTATGTATGAAAATGGATGGCAGCTTCAGAGGAAGCGATCTTGGTGGTAGAGCTGCTTGAACTCCTCATGGTTTTCCAACAGAGGTCGCCTCGCTCTAGCGTAAATATAAATAGCTTTATACACACATATATAGAGCTCACTAATATTTTGTAGGGTAGATGTTAACTCAATGATTCAACTTACAGATAGGAAATTTGTAACCATGCGCAAAAGTGCGGAAGCCAGTCCGGAGTTGTAAATGTTTTTACCTGAGGGTAGCATGTATCAGGTACTATTCTTTTGTAACTGTCTTTGATCAATACACATAGGAAATCCTTGGATAATCAGTCTGCTGCGCTCTGTACAGGGTTTTTTTGGGACCTTGGTGGCTATTAGCCTAGTACTAGTGATGCCACAGTTTTGTTCTCCTTTCCTGGAATGAATGATCATTTGTTGGCTATATGTGAAGTTCCAATTATGCAGCAATGAGATGGGGCCAACTGAAAAAACTCAGTGGCTGCTGATGCATCAGCATTTTGTGTTCTTCGGAGTCAGCATGCTATGATGGGTTATCAGCAATTCTGCATTGGGACAAACCACCAATGGAGCAACGCTGCGAACTTTGTGTAACTTGCTTCCCTGCAATGAAAATGACAGATTCAGTTCAGCAGCAGCATGGTGTTCACTGTTCAGTCTGCAGATTTTCGTACAAACATGAGCTGATGAGAAATGGTGAACAGCAATCTGCATGCAAGCAATCAGGTCACTGTACATTGTTTGTGTTTGCTGATGCCTCAGAAGGATTGTAGTTTTGTGCCCTGAATTGGCTGGTTTTGGACATGCATGTAGTACCTTCAGCTTCAGGTTAGAGTCACAGTCATGTGTAAGAGAACCTGTATGTACTACTAGTATGTCATTTTGTGCTTCTTCTGAAGCAATGATTGGTTAATGTCAGGTCCGGTGAAACTTTGCAGATTACGTGGATCCAAGTTCTTGGAAGGAACCCTACACCGAGCAACTTTTAAAAGCATTTTTTTTATCGGGAACATATCCTATACACACAAACTTTTTATGTGCACATCAACTAGCAATTTTCATTAAATTATATATATATATACTTTCAATATTACACATATGTGTAAATCCTTAATCTTAAATTCATCATATTTTAGCCGTAATAAAAAAGATAAAAATTCTGATGGTTTTAAAAGCATAAATCTGTCAGAATTTTGTTTTTTTGTTGCTCCCTAAATATAATGAATTTGAAGATGAGACTTTATACATAGATGTAATACCACTAAAAGTATGTATAATTTTTTCTAAAATTTTTGATGAAATTTGTTAGTTGATATACACGGTGTGTACATGAGAAGACTTATGTGCATAGGATATGTTCCCTTATCTGTCAGTTGTAAACATCTCTGAAAAGTGATACTCCCTTCGTTCCAATATAAGTGTAACCTAATACAGATGTGACATATCCTAAGATTACGAATCTGGACAGATAGGATATGTCATATCTGTAGTAGGTTGCATTTATATTGGAACGGAGAGAGTACTATGGTATATTAGTGCTAATACCAGCTGATACTAAATAGGTTTGTGACTAACTTTCTTTAAGCTTCTCGATCTTGTTCTTGTTGTGCCCAACATGACTACCATCTTGCATTATTCCACTACCATCCAACATGGCAACACAAGTTAGTAGAAAATTTGAGCAAAGAGCTGAAAAGATCAGACAGTTATGTGTTGATGAGGAGTTGTGGCCGGCAACTATCAACGCAGAACCTTCTCTTATACGCTGGGGCAACCCTGATTGGACACCAAGGATTCTATTATACAAAAGCCAAAAGGAGAAAGCATCAGAAAGCTACTGATACTACACAAAATGGTATCCAAGGAGCAGCAAGATTTCCATGGCAAAACAAAAACTAATCTCAAGGCCAAAGACTTCACCCAATTTTCTTTATGAGCCATGAACATGCTACATGATTGTACACGTATTTTGTATAGATATATCTTCAAGAATCGGCGATGATTGTGTTGCATGCATGTTCTCTCCACAGGCAATTTTTATACTCGCTGTGTGTATCACAATATCATTGTGCCTTAGTTAACTGGAATTAACTTAGACTAGTCTCATCTATAGTTATTTTAAGTTCTCCTCTGCGTAGTGCAAGGCTGTTCCTTTTTTTTTCTTTTCAAGAACAACAATTAACAAGGAGGATTGCATATTTTTTTCAACAGCTAGCTAGCTATCATTTAGCTGTCTTTGCTGTTCCCCTCCCATTTGTCATCAGTAGCACAGCTCAAGGTTTTGTGCCAAACGATTGCTACCAAAAGGCAGGCCATTTGGCCAAGCAAGAGAGGAACAAAAATGCCATAAATTAGTGTTGGTTCAGAACACTCCCTAGATAACGGAAGCTGTCGTGAACTTCTGAAGAAATTGTCGCCATCCTGATGATGATCTTGTATTGCACAAACAAAAACATCACTACTGCCGTTTCTCTCCAATTGCATGCAATTAGGCCTCAAGTACGCATCTCTGCCGACTTCGTGAGAGCTGTAACATGCATGCGATGCGACTGCCTTTTTTCAGATAGCCACACACAAAAGCTGCAACGGTTGCAACTCTGATGAGAAGTTTTTTTTTTCCTTTTTTTTGTCTGTCTGAAACTGAAAGAGAGAAACGGATTGGATAGTGATCTGATTAGATCCATGTCTCTGTCCCTAATGACGTACTGAACAATGCATAAAATGAAATTCAGATCACACAATGTCACAACAATGATGGCCCAGATTAGGGAGGCTAGCCTACGTACGACATACGCCGTGCAAAAGCGACATTGTACCTTCCGTATGGCTGCTGCAGCTGCACAGTTAATTATACCGTATAGTAGCAATACCAAGGGTGAGTTTTTCATCCTACTTTCTCAACTTACATTTCTTTTTTTTCGCACGCACGTTTTTTAAACTGCTAAGCGACATATTTTTTTGCAAAAATTTCTATTTGAAAGTTGCTTTAAAAAATTATATTAATTCATTTAAAAAAATTAATAAATACTTAATTAATCATGTGCTAATGAGTTGTTTCGTTTTTTGTGAAAAAAAATTTCTTCCTAACCCCGTCAAAAAAAAACACACCCCAAGAAGCATTTTTTCGTCGTTGCTTTTTTTTGACTCGGTACCCATCATCTCGACTCTGCCGTCACAAGCCGGAGCAGTGCATGGCACTGCATGCATCTGCAACTGCTTCTGCTGCTTTTTTCGTCGTCCCCGAGGCCAAAACTATGCTGGTCCTCAAAGCCCCCCCCCCCCCCCCCACCCCCCAAAAAAAAGTTACAGTACCATCACGAACTGCATTGGTTGGGGTCGCATGGCAAAGTGAAACTGAATGTGCTTGTGGCTTCAGAAGAGAGCAAGTGAAGTTAGCAACAATGCAACACGCAGCTGCTAGGAGACTAGTATTACCACACTGTAGCAAAGTCAGGCAAACGCTGCCTCGGGCACTGCCGATGGAAGCTTTTGTTTCTGCAAAGATGCAAAGATGATTGCAGGTTTGACAGGGGCGAAACTCCGAGGAGGCACAAGGCTCACAATTGAGCGAAAGTTGAATCCCCTGGTGCTTTTGAGTTTTCACTACTAGTAGTACAAACGTTTGTTCCTGTCATGGCATGAGCGGAATTTGAAAGTTCAGGGGAGTTTCTAGCAGTTGTGGGTATCCTTTTCATCCCAAAATAAATCTATCTATCTATCTATCTAGCAGTTTATATTATTAAGACAGCTAAAAAAAAGCACCATGTTGACTATAAAGGTTAAAAATTCCCACATAAATCAGAGAAAAAGAAAAAAAGAGTCCATGTAAAAATACAAAATAAAAATAACTAAAATTCGAAATTAAAAATAAGTAATATTGAAAGTAGAGTCCATGTAAGAACCCAATACGTGATTAATTAAAATTTAAAATAAAAAATAAAAAAAAAATCTGAAATTAAATAAAGAAAAAAGAGAGTTCAAGTAGGAATATAATCTAAAAATAACTGAAATTCAGAATTAAAAATAAACAATATTAAAAGAAAAATCCATATAAGAACCCAATACATGATTAATTAAAATATGGAATAAAAAAAATTCTGAAATTAAAAAAAGAAAAAAGAAAGTTCGAGTAGAAATACAATCTAAAGAATAACAAAAATTAAAAATTAAAAATAAGCAATATTGAAAAAAGAGTCCATATAAGACCCGGTGATTAATTAAATTCGAAATAAAAAAAATTCCAAAATCAGAAAAAAGGAGTTCGAGAAGGAATAAATTTTAGAATGGCTAAAATTTGAAATAAAAAAGAATATTGAAAGAAAAATCCATCTCGAACCCAACATGAGTTTAATTAAAATTCAAAAATAAAAAATAAAATAAATTTCTAAAGTAGAAAAAGGAAAAAGTTCAAGTAACAGTACAGATAAAATGTAGTACGAGGTAAAATTTACAAAAAATAAAATAAATTCTGAAAATTAGAAAAAAAAAGTTCAAGTAGAAATACAATTCATAGATAACAAAAAAAACATATCATAATAAAAAATATTGAACGTTGAAAGAACAATCCATCTAAAACACAATGGTAGTAAATAAAAATAAAGTGGAAAGAAGTAATGGACCCATGAAGGAGTAGGATGACAGTGGTTGATGGGATATCTAGAACTATAAACGAAACCTCTAAATATATTATATTCGGTTTTTAGAATCCCAATGACGATTAAAAGGAGAGATAGCAAACATGTCATTAAGCAACTCAATCACAAACAGTTGACGGGACTTTTAGAAGTAAAAAAATAAACCCCAATGATAATCATTTTTAATTTTTAAAATCTCCATTGACACTAAAGAGGAGAGACAACGGACGAGCTATAGGAATATAATAACGATATTTGACAGAACTTTGAAAAACTATAAAAACGAAATCCGACGAAACAATAAATTCTAGAAACTAAAAGGTTTGTTTTTTTAAGATTCTAAGAATGATGAATAGAAACTGTGATAGGTCACGCAAACAAATAAAGGAATAAGGGGTAATGACTGATATGACTTTTAAAAAACTATAAAATTAGAAACCTCAGGATAATAAGATTCTATCTACGAAAGTCATAAAATAACGAGATGGTTATTTTATAAATTTTAAGTAAAATCATGTCAAAAGATATATAATTTGGTGGGTGTTAGCCGCGCAATTGCGCGGGCCATCCAACTAGTTAATCTAAAATGAGATAAGATAATTTCTACTACAATGAATTTGGATAAAGGCTTGTTTAGATTCATTGTAATAGAAAATACCATATCCGGTTGATTTGTTTTATGACAGAGGAAGTAACTTCTTAAGTTCAGATTTTCGTTGAAATTCTAATACTCGTGGCTATAAAATCTACAAAATAAATGACACCAAATGCTAAAAAAAACCCTAATTTCTCTATATTCTCAATAGTTGGATACTCAGTGGTTTGCTTCTCAAAATATTTCTAACAAGAGTCCCTCTGGTTTGCCTGTGACATACACCTTCCTCGTAAGCATGCATAAGAACGGAACAAGGGACTATAGCATTGTCCTTTTCTATTAAGATACATTCTTTTCTTGGTTTCATTAACACGTTTTTCAAACTGCTAAATTGTATGTTTCATGTGAAAACTTTATATATAAAAGTTGCTTTAAAATACCAATTAAATATATTTTTTAGATAAATTTTGCTACATGACATTCAATATTTACTTAATTTGCTATAGACATCGTAAAAATATGTCACGGCTGAAAGACACATAAAAAACTGATAATTTACTGGAGTACACTTTTGACTCAATTGAAAAGATAAATCCTCAAGAAAGACGAGAACACTCCTAGAACCACATGCTTCAAACATAGCGTTAGCGTGAAATTTTGGAAATTATACAACTCTAAATTTGTCATCACCCCAAATATATCGCTAGCATACATTATATTCCTTCAGTCTGGCCTTAGCTTAGAAGCTTTTGGCCTTAAGGGCATTCTCATCCTTTTAAAAAATTTCTCTCTCCAATTGAATCAAAAGTGTCATCTAGCAAATTATCAGTTTTTAGGGTGTTTTTAATCATAATAAGTTTTTTGCGATGTCTATCAACAAATTTCACAAAATTTGAATGTCTCGTAGCAAAATTTGCCTTTTTTTTTATTTTATAATAATTAAAACTAAACTAATCACGTGTTCTTTCTCATTTTATATGTCCTGATTTTATTTTCATCTTTATTAGACAAACGGCACTAAATTGCTGGCCGATACCGCGATACGCCTTCCTCATTAGGGACACAATAATCGTGGCACACGTACTACTATTACCCAACAGATGATGGACATGAGCACATATGGTACAGATATTTATGCTTGCCTGATGGCTGATGCAACGTCACGGGTGCTTTCATTTCACTCGTCGCATTCACGTGATCAAGAATATGGCGAAGAGAATGGAATGGACGAAATAGTTTTCGGCCTAACAAGAATGAAATGGGCCGGTCCAGCCGAGGGTTTCATATCGATTTCTGCAGATAGTGGGCTCGATATGACACACATACCTCCAGTGAGTTGGGTTCCATATTTATACTTTTGGGCCTTCGTCCACCAGTTCAAAGCCCATTTAAATTTTTCTGGAGCCCATATTTAAAAGCATGCAATGACGGCCCATCAACTTCTGTATGTTGAAACAAAGGCCCAACTTCTCTTAAACATCATGTTACTACATTAAGCAAGGGATTAGCTGAATTAATCCAGCACCTAATTAAACACCAGAAACGGGCACATTTCACTTCACTTATCATCAGGATCTAATCAACGAAGCCAGACTAAATAAACCACTGAAACATTCTTCACCTGAGAAGCTAGCTCACTAAGCTACAAAGAATTCAAGCATCGGTGCGCAAACCAACAGTGAGACGACGGCGACTAGGCGGCGGTGCAGCGCTCGCGGGCGAAGCCGACGCGGCCGTTGGGCACGTCGAAGAGGACGCGGTGGTTCTGCTGCTGCATGCTGGCGATGACGTTGAGCACCGTGTTGACGCCGTCGGGCGCCGCCGCCATGGCCAGGCAGCTGGTGGTGCCGTACGTGGTGTGGATCACCACGTTCTCCTCCGGCAGCGTCACCTGCATGCCGTCGAACAGCAACGTCACCGGCGGCCACGCCACCGTGGTGTTGTAGCACGTGTCGAACCCGCCGAGGGAGGACACCGGTGCGCCGACGCGGCGGCGGACCTCGTCGCGGAGTGCCAGGTACACCGGCGCCACCAAGCGTGTGAACATCGTCCCCGAGTCGAGCACCGTGCCGGCGCCCGTCGCCGGGTCGAACGCCAGCGCGGACGCCGGGATTGACACCACCTTCTTCCCCACGCGGATGCCGGTCATGTTGACGTAGTAGAGCGACGAGCGGTGCGGGTTGGCGAGCAGTGGCGTCGTCTTGATCCGCCGCGGTTGGCCATTCCGGCCGAGCCGGAGCGTGCCGGAGAAGTTGAGCGACTTGAAGCTCGGGAGGCAGTAGGAGAAGGTGGCCTCGTACATGTCCTTGGTCTGAGACAGGAAGGAGAGCGGGCCACGGCCGAGCCCGAGGAGGCCCTGCGGCGGCGCCGCCGTGCCGGTGGCCCTCTGCAAGCAGCCGAAGGTGTAGGTCTTGACGACGTCGTTGGCGACGGCGAGGGTGTCCTGCGACAGCGCGGCCTGGAGCGAGGAGTCGGCGTAGGAGAGACTGAAGCCGCAGGACTTGCTGTTGGGCGAGCACGACGGGTTCGGCGCCAGCACGCACTGCGGCGAGCCGCATGGCACCGGGCGGTAGGAGGCGGAGGCGGCCGGGTTGAACGGCGATGAGGTGGGGCAGCCCGCGCAGCCGGAGCAGGGGATCCAGGCGGCGTCGTTGCTGGTGTCGACGGCGAGGAGCAGCTGCTGCGCGGGCGTGCCGAGGCGGGCGCGCACCACGTACGTCGGCGTCTGCAGCAGCTGCCTCCCCGACGCGATCGGCGCGTACGCGCGTCCCTTCACCGCCAGCGAGTCGAGGTACAGCAGCCGCGACGCGTCGCGCGCCGCCTGGTCCGCCAGGAACCCCGCCCACGACGGCGCCGCGGACTCCGCCCCCAGCGGCGAGCACGGCCCGAACGCGTGCGACACCTGCAGCGTCGCCCCCGCGTCCGGCGGCGTCGCCGGGCACTTCGACGACGACGACGGGTGCGATGCCGCCGCCGTGCCGGCCACAACGAGCAGCGCCAGCACCGATATCACCGTGATGCTCATTCTCAAAGCCATCTGTCGCACCAGCTAGCGCAAGATCGAGCAGCTATGGCGGGTGACACGGCGGTGCGGCGAGGTGGCCAGCCGGGCTATATAGCGGGGAGCGAGGCGGGGGAGCACGTGAGCCATGGCGGGAAACGACACGGCCAGCGGCCGCGTCATGGCCCGCCCGTGAGGCCTCGCCCTTGGACGTATCGGGCAGAGGACGGCGGGGGCCTCGGCTGCCTCTGCGCGATGCATGGCGATGCTCGCCGGGGACCGAGCTCGTGATCGGAGGCGGCGCTCCGGCCAATGGGCGAGACCCACGTACCCCTGCGCGCGTGTCGTCACTCGAATCCCTCGAAATCCGATGAGAATTTTGCCTGGACAGCGGAAGGGAAGGAAAATGTCTTTGCATGGAGATGCCCATGTGGCATGTGCTTGGGCAGTAACGTCGCACACAGTCCATGGACCTGGTTCATGGACTAAAAGGCCCTTTGCGAGATGGGATGTACACGTGAGGTTGTGGACCTGGTTCACGAACCGTATTATGGTCAGTTAAAAATCAACGAAAAGAGTGGGTTGCAGTTTGGGGTTTCGGTAAGTACGCGTAATATTCTCCGCCGTACGTGGGAGAGAGATGCCGTGATTGAGAACGGCGACGCGCAGTAACAGCCGCGTTTAGAGACAGAAGTAGATCCGCAATATGATGACTTGCGAGTCCAAGCAGGAGCATTCAGTCACCGCACCGCATAGCTGCGTGCGCCACACAATCACAAACATGCTGCCGACTGCAGGTAGGCCATGGCATTGCCGCATATCTTGCCCAAAAGATTTGAGCCTGGCTGGCTAGGCATGTTTGGAATCTAAATTTAGTCTCTTTTAAATTGTACGAATGAAAAAAAAATACAAGATAAGATTACAAAACACAAAAAACACAGGAATAATCGTTTGACTATACCGCACAACATAGGAATTGGATGAGAGAAATAGACTCAAAAGAATTTTTCTAAGAGGTTGAATCTCTGTTAAATTTTCTTCAAAACTTACATGCAATATGTTATTTCATAAGAATAAGAATTTTATAGGATTTAAAAAACTCCAATTCTTTGAATCAAAGAGCCAAATAGAAAAAAAAATTCTTATAGAATTTTAATTCTATGAAATTCCTTTATAAATCCTAAGATAAGTTTAGAGTGGCTTGAATCATACTCCACACCTCTAGTTTATTTTTATTTTATGTATCATTCTAATACGCTCTACTTTCTTTTTCACAAAGATGAAACTATTTGATTGAATTGTTGGCTCCACCCTTTCTTTTAGAGAGGAAGTCCAATCATATATCTAGTATTACTTTGGTCCCTAAAAAAAGTCTAATACAAAATGTAATATATTTTAATATTATAAATCAGATTAGGTGTTATATCTCATGTTGGATTTGCTTTTTTAGATCGACGGAGTATGTATCAATGCATGCATGTCGGTGAAGGACTGCACGCATATGCAGTCAGTCACCAGTCACGAGTGAAACTGTGAAAGCTATGTGAGTCAGAAGGTTAGAATTATTAAACCAGGTCGTCACCTTCACCGTCCTGTTGGGCTTGGGGCTCAGGCGATGTCTTCTTGTGGTTGTTCCGGTCATCGCGGCATCGCCAGGTATGCTATTGGACTATTGGTGCCCCTGCCCGTCCTGTCATGTTTCTAGCGCGTACTCCTACGTGCCTGTGCTTGCTTTGCATGCTATGGTCCATTGTATTTTGGAGGTGTGGCTGCACCCCTGCACCGTACCGTCTCACATGTGGCTCTGTTCTGCTTATACAGATTTTACCTCAATTTTAATTAACAAGTTTTTCAAATTGTTGAATGATATATTTTGTGCGAAAATTTTTTCTATAGAAATTTTTTTAAAATATTAGATAAATTTATTTTTTAATTTTTTAAAAAATAAAATTTAATCTATTATATTATTAAAATAGCCTGGAAAGAGAGAGCATTACGTTTATCGTGGAGGCTAGAAATTTTCACATTAATTGAAGAAAAAAAATTTGAGTAAAAATACATTTAAAAAAAATTAAAATTCGAAATAAAAAATATTAAAACAAGAGTCCATGTAGAACACAATTAGAGAACAACTAAAATTCGAAATAAAAGATAAAATAACTAAAATTAAAAATTAAAAAATATTAAAATAATAGTCCATATAGAACACACTACAAGATTAACTAAAATTAGAAATGAAAAATAAAATAAATTCTGAAATTAGAAAAAAAAAGTTCAACTAGAAATACAATTTACAAATAACTAAAATTCGGAATGAAAAATAAAGACTATTAAAATAAGAGACCATTTAGAACATACCCCGAGATTAATTAAAATTTAAAATAAAAAATAAAATAAATTCAGAAAAATAATTATAAGAGTTCACGTAGGAATACAATTTATAAAAAATATCAAAATGAAAAATATGAAATTTTCAAAAAAAGATAGTTCATCCAAAATACAAGGATGACAAATGAGAATAAAGATAGAAGAAGCAACAAACCTGTTGGGAAGTAGAGTGGTGGTGGTTGATCGGACATCTTAAAATTATAAACAAAACACTAAATTGAATCCCAATGACGATTAAGAGGAGGGACGATAGGAAGGTCGTTAAGTAGCATGGTCACAACGGTTAGCGGTACTTATAGAAAGTAAAAAAACAAACCACATTGATAATCATGTTCGATTTTTTAAATCTCAATGAGAATAAAGAGTGAAGGCAATGAATGAGCCGTAGAGGAGTACGATGGCAAAACCGCTACGTTTTTGGCATGACTTTTAGAAAGTAAAAATGAACCCAACGATAATTATATTCCATTTTTAAAATTCGAATGACAATAAAGAGAGGATACACCGAACGGGCCATAGAGAAGTACACTGACGATGTTTAACGAGACTTCTAAAAGATATAAAAATAAAACCCAACAAAAAAAACTCTAAAAATTATAAGGTCCAAATTTTAAAAGATTTCGAGATGAATAGAAATCATGATAGATTGAGCAAACAAATAAAGATGTGACAAAGGAGGATGTGACAAAGGAGGAGAAAAAGAACAATATGTCACTCTATACATGTGGTTTTAACAAAATACCACTCATTACAACGCAAAGGATAAAATGTCACTGTGGTTTCAGTATAGTTTGCCACTTTAGGGAGTTTTAGCTATTTTATTTTTGTTCTCCTCATTTTCTTTCATGAACTGACCAAAATACCCCTGTGTGCTCTAAACAGATTGGTTCAGATCAGATCAGATCCAGATCGAGCGTCGCTTCTGAGCTCCTCGCCGCCTCGCGCTCGCGCTCCTCCAGTGCCGGCGGTCTCAGCGCCGGCGCCGCTCCCCTCGTCGCGCGCATCGCTCTCCTCGCCGCGCGCGGCTACTCCAGCACCGCTCGCTACTCCTCCAGCTCCCCCTCGCGCGTGAGTTATCCCTCCCCCCTCTCTCTCTCTCCAGCGAGTTCGGCTGTCGCCGTCTCCAGCGCCGGCCACCGGCTACTCCACCGCCGCTCGCTGCTCCTCCAAACCCCTCTCGCGCGCGATTTCTTCCCCTCCCCCTCTCTCTCTCTCTCCAGCGCCTCGCTTGGTTGTCGCCGTCTCCAATGCCGGCCACCGGCCGGGTCCCCAGGTACTCAGCTTGGCCTCTAGCTTCCGTTCTGGAGGTTCTGGAGGCCTTATAGTAGGTGAGAAATCGCAAACAAAAAAGTTGAGACTGTATTGTTGTTTGTACTAATTAATTGTATGAAACCCTAATTAGGTAGATTGGGGGTTTATTGGTATGTGTTGTCCTGCATGAATTGACATCATGAGCTCAAACTGCAACAATGTGCCCTCAGGGTAAAATATTGAACCATTGTTTCCACTATTTTTTTTGCAGCGAGTTAGATGGAGCTAACTCATTTTTTCTTTTTGGTTCAATTCATTTAGGTTGGAGTTAGATTTTCAATTGTTTGAATATGGATCAAGTTCAGCTTCAGCTATTTCAGTTGTAGCTACACAATATCTAGATAGTTGTACAAGCGTGCCTTTATTTCTTGAGCATGGGTCCATTCCAGAACAGCCGCCAGTTCAATTTGTTGATTGGGACAACTTGGAGATTGAGGAAAAAAAGATGATGAGGGAAGGACCGAGGTCATGACTGATGACCAATTGTTTGAACTTCTAGGCTTGAGGGATGAAAACGAAAGGGCAAATAAGTCTGCACAAGTTGATGAATCAAATAATGTTTTAGAAGCAAGTGGTCATGCAGTAATTGAGGGCACCGAGGGTGCAGCCCTTCCTGTTGATGATGCCATCCCAGGTGAACTAGTCATATTGTACGACAAGAATAACTCTTGTATGGACAAGGGCACTATGTACCCCTCAATGAAAGAATTCAGGTTGGCTGTGAGGCAGTTTGCAATGGTGACACTTTTGGAAATATGTACCCTGTAGCTAGGGCTTATCGGAGTGTGGTGTTCCAGAAGCACATGACCCCTATTATTAATGGTTCTCCTGAGGTTTGGAAATGGTTGAGAACATATCATAAACTGAAGTGGATGAGGTGTGCCTTCAACCCAGCAATCAAGTGTGATTACATCACAAACAATATTGCTGAGGTTTTCAATAACTGGATTAGGGACTACAAGGACCTGCACATCGTTGATCTAGCTGACAAGATAAGAGAGATGATATTGATTCTATGGGATAAGAGGAGGAGGATTGGAGAAAGGCTTCATGGTAGGATTCTACCAGCTGTAATGCACCAATTGAAGGAAAGGACTAGAGGATTAGGACACTTAAATGTTGTGTCAGCTAGTTTACATACCGCAGAGGTGTCAGACAATGGCAAGGACTTTGGAAGGCATGTTGTTTCAACCATAGCACAAACTTGCACATGTGAAGAGTGGCAGCACATCAGCCAACCTTGTGGGCATGCATTAGCCTTTTTAACAACTCAGAAAAATGTGAACTGGGAAGAATATGTTGATGTGTGTTACTCAGTAGAAAAATTCAAGGCTGCATATAAGAGAGAGATACTAGCACTGTCAGACAAATCACATTGGCCTGAGGTGGACTTGTCTTTCAACTTGGGTGCACCACTAGGTAAGAGGGGTGCAGGAAGACACAGGAAATTGATGATTAAGGGCTGCCTTGAGACTGGTGGCAAGAGTAGTGCAAAGAATGATGAAAAGAGAAAGAAAATGGTAAGAGGGCCAGTTACATGCAAAAGATGTGGAGAGAAGGGTCATAGGCAAGCTAGCACAAGTGCCCAATGAATGGGACAAAGAAAAAAAGGTATTACTTTTTCTATCTTTACAGCTTATTATTTTTTTCGTGATTAATCAGTTCCATATGCATATTTTGTAGGAAAAGGCAGCCTAGGAAGAACAACACAAAGTACTCACCTGAACCTTGTACGCCAATAATGACCATAAATAGGGATACATTAATGCAGGAAAGCCCAGGAATGGTGACAAGAAGGTAAATGAAGTATTTGTAGGTGCATGTATCTCATCCAAATTGTTGCATGGGAGTAGCTTAGCTTATGTGCTTGTGTGTAGGCGCCTTGCAATGCTGCTAGGACACAGATCAGGCACCACAGGAGAAGCAGGAGGCAATTTGGGAGGAAGCACTTCTGGAGGAGCAGATTGCACTTTGGGAGCTAGCACTTCTGGAGGAGCAGGTTACAGTTTGGGAGGAAATAGTTCTACTATCCCTAAGAAGAAAAAATTGACATCTAAGAAAATGAAGAAGACCTAGATTGCCTGTTCAATTTATCAGTAAAATTATGTAGCTCGGTTGAGCTGTGTATGCACTGAATTATGGGTTGTATGATTTGTGTATGAAGTCCGTTGAACAATTTGTTAGGAAAATAAGTATGAACTGGATTGTGTGTTTGAATGCTTTGTGAACTTTTAGTTTGCTGCTATTAACCTGAAAAATTGAGTTTAATGCTCTTATGTATGGCCTGCCTGCTATTCAATTTTGATGAATTGTCATTGGTACAGAGAGAGTACAGATATGAACCGATCTGTTTAGAGCACACAGGGGTATTTTGGTCAATTCATGAAAGAAAATGAGAAGAAAAGAAAATAAAATAGCTAAAACTCCCTAAAGTGGCAAACTATACTATAACGAAACCACATGTATAGAGTGTCATTTTATCCCTTGCGTTGTAATGAGTGACATTTTGTTGAAACCACGTGTATAGAGTGGCATATTGTCATATTTCTCGACAAAGAAGTAAGGGGTAGTGTGTTATTTTATCCCTTGCGTTGTAATGAGTGGTATTTTGTTGAAACCACATGTATAGAGTGGCATATTGTCCTTTTTCTCGACAAAGAAGTAAGGGGTAGTGTCTGATGTGACTTTATAAAAAATAAGCTTAGAAATACGAGAATGATAGGGTTCGGTCTTTTAAAGTCCCAAGACTAACGAGATAACTATTTAATAAATTTTAAGTAAAATCGTATGTAAAAAATAGATAATTATTTTTATGAATGCTAAGCGCGTAATTACGTGGGCCACTCAACTAATTAATAATATACTAATTTAATTTTTTTGTTTTACGTATCCGTACTTACTCTTGGTCATAAGTATTCTCAAAAGGAGTCACTCACATTACATGCTCGCATGGCAATGGCATCCAAAGCATCACACTACACATGTCGAGTTCTACCGCTCAGTGAACTGTGTCCGACATATCTCTTTCGTTTTTCTCACGTATATTTCTCATATTACTAAATGATGTATTTTTTTAAACAAATTTATATAAAAATTACTTTAAAAAATCATATTAATACTTAATTAATCGTGAATCCGTTTTGTTTTGCGTACACGAAACATTAGTTCCGAACCGCAAAAACGAACGCAGCGAGGCGTAGGCATGGGCTTCTCTGCCAACACGACAAAGGCCTCATTTGGATGGTCCTCTACTCCAACCCATCCACGGTGGTTAGCCCAGGATTCATTTCAAGCCCATCCAAACAAGGCCGAATCTAGGAGTCTAGAAATGGACCGAATTTTATTCAGCTACTTTTTGGATTATTTCTTGTATTACCGTTTGTATTTGTATATTAATTTGATTTCTAAATAGATATTTAATATACAAAAATAATCTGGAAACTAGCTAATTTTTTTGGGTACAATGCAATCATATTCAGAGTTTCAGACAGCCACGATATTTGCATGGCACCTTCCAAGTTACTACTATCAATCATGGTGCACCTAACACTACAGTCAGCGAACTGAGCAGTGACAGTGAACAGCTCTCAGAACTTCAGCTTGCAACGGAGCCTTCAGGCTTCAGCTTCAGTGCATGCTGGATAGTGGATACGCTGTTATTAGCACCTCTGATGGGCCAGCAGACAGTCTGAATCAATCACTCTGTGTTACCAACTTTCGCATGTAGAATTCACTGCCAGCTGAAAGACACACAGGGATCGAGCTATTCAGTTTTGATGCCTGCACCGGCAACTGCTTTACACTTCAGCTTACTCCAATTCGCACATGTTTTGTTTCTTCAGGTAAACTCATCTCTCCATCCGAACCGTGGACAAAGCTGTCGCACTCATGGAGCTCCAGAAGTTATGAGAGCCTTTTTCTTTTTTTGAAGAGGACACAAGTTAGTACTACTTAATAGTGATTAGTGCTGACATTGTTTTCAATTGTACCCTAGCATTACATCAGCTTGATTTGCAGAAACTGTACTTGTAGTAGACAGCACAGCTCGTGTTTCAACTCTGAAGATCTCCCTTTACTTTCGTTCAGAGAGCATGAAGCTGCATCAGGGCAGATTAGTACTAACTGTTAGAAAACGATAGACAAATAAACGATGAAAAACAACAAATAAACGATGAAAAACAATAGATCAATCACAGAAGACACGAGATTTAACGTAGAGAACCCTCCCAAAGCAGGAGAGAAAAAACCACGGGCACCAGCCAGCAAAATATCTTCACTATATCGGGGTGGGGTTACAACGCCAAACGACGGCTTATAAGAGGTAAAAAATCAATCATGGTGAAACCCTAAAAGGATATATATATATGACGATCCGTACCGCGGGGGCTCCACCCCCACACCCCCGGGCGTTCCCAGGTGCACAATCCAATGGGTCAGCTTCAGCCTTCACTGCGCTCTGGCAGAAACTTGCCCTTTATTATGTGCAAATGAATTTGGATCGCAACTCAATACTATAAGAGTAACAATACTCTCGTTTTCGGTACTCTACTGGCAAAGCAAACAATTTCGCTAGAAAAACACAGAAGAGATGATGAAAGGTGCAACTACTCTCCATGATTTCACAAACAAGTGGAATCAGCAATCAAACAAAAGCGCATTCAGAAAAGGAATTTTATCAGCAATCAAACATAAGCACATTAAGAAAAAGGTATTTTTAGCTCGTGCTTTTAATATTTGGATTATATTGCAAAACAGTACTGACTTGAAATGGTAAAATCAACATTAATACCGATGCTTGAGTATGGTTGAATCAAATAACTTGGTTTTGTCAACTACTCCTGGAACTCTTCCAGAAAAGCTCTTCGTCACCTCCTATTGGAGCTAGTTGCAGTGGCAACAAACAATATTGTTGCTGTACATGAACAATCCAGATAGTGGTTTGTTCTGACGCATATTTTTTCTGTGATAGTCAGGCATAACTTCATTCTGACGTACTCCATCTTTCATCTCAAGCTAAGACAATATCTCCGGACTTTTTCCATGAATTAATAAGTGCACCGAACAGCCGGACAGGACAGAATATTCAGAGGACAAGGTGAGGCAGATTTCTTCTCGTTCATTTTTCTTTAATTCCGTACAGAGATAACCAAGGTTGACTTGAACAGCTGAACTTGAGCCACAAATATCCACATCGTTCTTCAGTTAATGATCTGTTTTTACAGGTGGTGATAAATCTATCAGCAACTGTACAGTGAGAGCCGATTCCAGTTTTGTGTAAAATTCTGTCAAGATGAAGGCAAGCTGCTTGCTAGTAGCTGCTACTTGATACCCTGAGTCCTGACACAACCTCTTGTATTTTACTCCTCTCTACTTATTTTTGCATTCTTTTGGGCACTAGTGGACGAATTGCTGAAAGATTTGGTTTGATCCATTGACTAGATAAGTAGATTATTATGACAGTGAAGCTATGTCAGCATGTATGGTGACATGGGCGCTGAGCAAGCTAGTTTTGTTTTATTCAATCACCTTAACCACTAACGTGAAGTTCACTGATTGATAAAGATATATTAACTCTGCCTTTGTGTTATATATTGCATACTGGGATTTTAAAATTCGAACAACGTGTGAACATTTGCAATGTTATGGGAAGAGATTCTCTTTCAGGGAACTAGTATTAAATAGCATAAATGCACAATCCATTTTATGCCATGCCACTTCCTTTCCCGTTCAGACTGAGAATTTAACTTTTAAAAGTTCTTTTTATGCGCACAATATAAATTTTATAAAATATATTCAGACTGTATTATTGTGACAGTAAAAATATATTCAACATGTATGTTGACATGGGTGCTTTTTCGGGAATACGCGTAGCTTTTTTTATTAAGATTTGGGGAGATTTATATCGCACAGAATTTGCTCAACATAAGAAAGGAAAACTGAAAAGGAAAATAAAAGAGGTACTATGCTGGCATGGGTGCTGAGCAAGCTAGTTTTGGTTTTCTCTATCACATTAACCATGAACGTGAAGTTCACTGTTAATAAAGATATATTAACTCTGCCTTTGTTTTATATTGCATATTGGGATTTTAAATTCGAGTGAACATTTGTGATGGTGTGGGAAGATAGGAGTATTTCTTTCAGGGAACTAGTACTGAAATAGAATAATCCATTTTATGCCATGGCATGACATGTCCCTTTTCTGTTCAGATTGAGATTTTAACTTCTAAAAGTACTTTTTATGCGAACAAAGTTTTTGGAACAATATAGATTTTATAAAATATATTTAGACTGTATAATTTTCAGTACCTCTTAGATCCCTTTCATATATTGTGTTAAGTATGCTAGACATGCAAGGACAAGAAACAACTTGGATGTGTAGTTCATATTCAAATATCTTGATAAATTACTAACAAACTGTTTATCTTTGTCCTTAAACATCTCCATTATCGAGATTCCACATTGATATTAAGAAAACTTAATTCAGGACTAATAATACTAGCATCTACAGGTGGCAAATGGAGATAGGAGAGGGGCTTAAGAGAATAAACAAACTGCACAATGAAAAGTGGCACCCGAATACAGTTCACTGGCAGAATAATTTGGAGTTTGGAATCTTAATTAGGTGCTCATAGAAGGAACTAGACAAGACTTTGCATCTTTGATTGTAAGGCTGCTAGGAGCCTGGCACTGTAGAACATCTAAAAGTTCCCCTGGTGATGATTGTCTGATATAACTATAAGCCTATCAGGTTATCAAACATTCACACCCACAATTTGTGGTTTTTGACTAAATCACTTGAACAACAACATATATTCAATTTATAACAATGTTGATATGTTAAACTTTTTCATTACACGGAAAACGCATAACCATGCTGCCATGTGTCCTCCCCCTGAACTTTGTAAGAAGGAAAATAAACATCAATTCATATATTTCTTGTCATTTTTGTGTGGGGGTGATCTTTTCGCCCACACTGTTGTTATTGTTAAAACTCCCGCTCTATCAATATACAAAGGCAAAGTTTTTGCCTTTTCTTCCAAAAAACAATGTATTTTCTATTAAAAATTAAAAATACAAATAATACTACAAAGATTATACACTAACATGCACTTATCCTAGCTTTATATAAAGTTGTAACCCACTACCTAAACCTCAACGTGCAAAGATGCTAAATCATCATTCACTAACAATTATTACATCTTAAACTTTATGCAAGCATGATATATTATTTATAATTTATTAAATTTTAGAGTTTTAAGATGCAAACATGTTAAATCATCATCCCATATATTTCACATAATATTTTAATATACATCTTCATCATTTTTTAATATCCTATATACCTATATAGTTCTTCATCACTTAGTTAATGTTATTTTTCTCTTATCTTATTAAGTCATATCATCTCATTTGTTTCTAACCCTTAGATGATTAATCTATGGTCCAAATTATATTTTTCTTTTTTTTCTCATTAAGTCACGTCATCTTAATTGATTTTAGTCCTTAGATGATTAATTTATGATCCAAATTATTTCCCTCATTTAGCACATCATCGTACTTTTATATTTGTATTATCATTGTATATACTATTCAAATTACCATAAAGCACATCAACTTATATAAATTTATATATTATTTCTACTTATTATTATCTTATATATTATTTTTACTTATTATTATCATATTAAATTTTCGTAATAATGTGTAGGTTTCACCTCTAGACAATGTGTAGGTTTCACCTCTAGTGAGATACTAGAGCCATGACAGGGGCCATCAACAAAAAAAGGAAAAAAATGAACATAGGGGAACAACATCCATAATGAAGTAGCCCCAGTAACACAAGGCTAAACAAGTCAAGTCCTTTGCAAAACCCCATCAAAAAACCCAGCCACGTCCACCTATGCGCCCCCCAGTCCGGGCCCTACCAAAAGCCAAAGCTCCCAAAAAGGCAATCAAATCAGTTCAATCCAACTACGGGCCTGTTTGGTAGAGCTCCAACTCCTAAATTTAGCTTCAGGAGTTGGGTCTGGAGTGAAGTTGTGGAGCAGCCTAAACCCAGCTCCACATCTCTAGTTCATTTTGTGAGAGCGCTCCATCAAGCTCCGCTCCCAGTTTAGGTGGAGCTGAAACTGTTTGGTTGGGCTCCAGCTCTAGGAGAGGTGGAGCTGGAGCTGTGCCAAACAGGCCTATACTGTACGTCCTGAGCTGATCTTGTAGGCACTAGATGTGAACAGAATTTTGTGCCAGTGTGATCGTGCAGAGTATGAGTCGAGCTGTGAAGAATCAGTTGGAAATTTTCAGTTGTTGCTTGTGTTAGCAATACTACAAAGTATTTAGGGTTAATTATTTACAGATGCTTTAAGCTTTATAATGAAGGAGGAGAAACTAGCACAGCTGCACAACGAACAAAATTGCTTTAGGGAAAGCAATGCACTTTGCTTAGACCAAATACTATTACATTTCACACGTTTGGACCAACTCGAGCATACACATGTTTGCCCTGCCTACAATGGCATAGCTATCCTTTTTCATATTTCACATTCCAGGAGATATCAAAGGAGAACACAGATTATTGTACAACTACAGATTTTTCTTGTATGATGGTTTCTATCTCCTCCCAGGGAGGATGTGATTACAGCTGCTTCTTAGCCAGATTTCTGCTTTGCTCAATGTAAGGGTGAACTCTTTGGTACTGCAGTATGGCCCAGACAAGGTGCTTGAAAGAGAACTCCGGCCAAAGAGGGTCTGGATTCTGCAAATGACTGAACGTCGTCTGCCACAGAAGGAAATTGCTCAGGCGAGTCTCGCCTGAGGTCCGGATCACAATGTCAGGATCGGGGCAACCAGCACTGTACATATGGCGGTCCAGATCTGCCACTGAAATGTCTGAATGCACACCATTATTCGCAACACTGTCAGCATCCTCCCTCTGCAGTATGTTCCTCCTTTCTGCACAGACCTTATTAACTGCATTGACAATCTCAGAAGTGGAGTTGTATGGCATGCAAACAGAGAAGACCAATCCCGTGTTTTCAGCAGTGCTAGCCATCAGTTTCTCAGCTGCTACCCTCACCGGTTCGCTCAACATGTCCAAGTTCCCCCAAAAGTTGATCTTACAGTAAACCTTGTTGATGACATTTCTGTTTTCTAGTAGTTCATTGATCTTTTCCTCCATTAGCTCCATCAAGGATTTCACCTCAGTCGGATCTCGCTTAAAATTATCGATGCTAAATGCATACACCGTGATATACTTCACGCCCATTTCATAGCAGTAGAGTAGGCTGGCAATGAGAGCAGAGAAGCCCACCCTGTGACCAGAGCCTTCCTGGATACTCCTGAATTTAGCATATCTACGGTTACCATCCATAATAAATGCAATATGCTTAGGCATTGGGCCATATGAGAGGACAGCTACGATGCATTTGCGGATAAAATTCTGCAGACTAGCAAGAACACCAGTCGCAATTAACTCATCAGGGTTCTCCGTCTTTGGATCCTAAACCAAAAATGTAAAACTCAAGTATAAGAATATCAGCGAATGACACAGGTAAGCACAAAAGAAAAGTCACAGCTCTTTGATTATCTTTACATGACTAATAATACCTTCACCTGGATACTTGTTCTACATAAGAGATTTAACTATATATCACTGCATATGAATCTAAAATTTACCACTGAAGGTGAGTAAGAGATAAGTGAGCCAAGCATTTTGATGGGGAGGGACCAAAAAGCAGTATCAGACCTGCAAACTGGAAAAGACATAAAATTTTCAGACTTGCTTGCTCGGGTCAAGAAAAAGGAGGAGCAGGCGTTTGCCATTAGAACAGGTTACACAAAAAGGCTATAGATTACTATCTATTTTAAGCATGTTTTCCTGAAGGGAATACTAATTTCAGAAGAATGGATACCAAAAATGATTGATATTTAATATAAGTTCTCTGGAAACTACATCAAACTCTTTATATTTAGCAAAGTTTTATCAGGGAGTATTTGATAGTTAAACTGAAAGGTGTAGCATTTGGATATACCGTACTAGATTTTATAATTGACTTCACTTAAATTTCCTAACAAAGTGAGACAAAGATGATGGCTGGCTATGCAGTGCAGATGTTGGGCTCCAATCCACGTGCGTATATCGGGAAGATCTCCCATCTACTGAAGTTATGATGATGTACTACTTATGGGATAAAGGCAAAAAGAGCAGACTTTTCCAGAGTTTGGAATACTGGACAACAAATAAAGCATCCGCACTTCTCTTTCATGAACAAAGATAGGCGCACTTTTTAGCTACGGAAACCCCTATACCCTTGTAGGCTAAAGAAGCTTTCACAAAAAGGAGGAATTTTTAGCCAGAAGCTTCGAACAACGACTAGTAATAACAAGCACAAGCAAGCAATCGATCCAGCACAGATAACAGCTGGATTAGCATCAAGCAAGCCACAGCCCCGGATCCGCCCCAAAAAAAAAAGGAACCAACTTGGGCGCATGCACCTCACAGGTATTCCATCGAACACGTGGTGAGCAAGCAAGCGCGAGGAGCAAATCAAGAACCCAAGGAGGAGCAAGCGGAGCACAGAGAGAGATAGAGAGAGAGAGAGATCCACACCTGCGTGGCTCAGGAGGCGGCGGCTGGTGTAGAGGGGATCGGGGCGCTCTTTCTCTTCCCTTTATAGCCGTGCGCACTCCGCAGCCAAACACCCCCCCAGCGAGCGCGACGGAAGAGGGCTCAGAGGAGGGGAAAGGGAAAGACAGCGACGCGGCGCGCCACGAGTCGCCTCCCCGTCGCGAAGATTCTCTTTGGGTCTTAACGTTTTTCTTGTCGTGCGTGCCTGGTGGCGGTGCTACTGCTGGCCCCGCGGCGCGCCACCGCCACTCCCTCGCCTCGCGCCCGCGCCCGCGCGCGCTGAAAAGGAAATACTAGTAAAAAAATACTGGCGAAACGGGCGGTGTCGCGGAGCCCCCGCGGCGGGTGTGGAGCAGGTTGGCTGCGTCTCCGCGACGCCGCCAAGCTTGGTTCGTTCGACGACCTCGAGCTGGATTTCCTTTCAGGGCTCAGGAGGCGGCGGGCTCTCCGTCGGCTCGTCGTCGAGCTGAGCCCGATGAGCGATTGCGGGGAAGAAAGGGTATCGGGCCAACTAACTCAGCTTTACACAGGGATTTGCTTAGCATGGCAGCCCATCTAATTGCAGGCTCTCACGGCCCAACTGACTCCTAACTAAACCAGTTTATTTGACATGTTTAAGTATATTAGTACTTAATTAGTCTAATACAGATCATGCTAGGCACGAGGCCCACCATCAGCAGGCCTACTTTCACATGCATTAGCCTACAGTTGTTTGCAACTTCGAGTTAGCTCATCATCAGCAAGTCCAAACAACTTGTGTAATTGTGTCGACAGCGAGTGATATACTATGGGCCTGTTTGGTAGGGCTCCAACTCCTAAATCCTAGCTCCAAACTCCAGCTCTAGTGGGAGCTAGCTCCTGTTGGAGCTGGAGGTACCCCTGAAAGTGTTTGGCTAGCCTGCTTAGCTCCAAAAATCCTGAAAGAGAGGATGGGGGGAGATGGACAACACTACCCTTGTTTTTTTATTTGATGTAGGATTAATAATTATTATTTTTTCTTAATGATTTGAACACCATAAGTATGGAAGGTTAAATTTTAATTAAAATAAAATTGATAACGTTCAAGTTGTTGCATGACATATATGTAATAATACAAATATCCTCTCACGCTGCAAGATAAATAGAGAACATATGAACTGCTATGAACATATGGTGTTGGTATAGAATCCAGACAGTTTTGGCCAAAACAGACAAAAGGGAGAAATGAAGTTTGCAAGGTTGATTGCAGAGCAACTATATATATCTGATATTATGCGTTAGCAGCAGATGCAATTAATATAGTGCAGAAATTAAACACAATTATCTCTACACCAGTTCAATTATCAAAACACGATTGCTGACAAAACAAAGCAGAGGCTAATTCGATCACTGCAGAGTTTGAGCACATACCAAGCAATCATCAACCCCAAAAAATAAATACATCCCATAGAAATCATGCACATTGAAGGACAGATTTGGGGGAATTTCTAGGGTTTGAGGAGAGGATACCAAGTGGGGTTGGGGTGGGATGGGAACTGGCTTCGTCGCGCCGTGGCGCAGCCGTGAATCACCGACGTGCGCCGCCGCTGTGCACCACCGTGCGCCGCCGTCCTCGTCTGCAACAACGGCCGCCGGAGGTCAACCACAGCGCCGGAGAGGAGAAGAGAAAGGAGGGGGAAAAAGAGGGGGGAAGGCACCTGCTCGCCGCCGCCGCCCGTGCGCCGTCGCCGCTGGTCCGCCGCTATGCACCGCCGTGCGCCGCCGTCCTCGTCTGCAACAACAGCCGCCGGAGGTCAACCACACATATATGGACAAGAGAGGGAAGAGACCGGAGAGGAGAAGAGAAAGGAGGGGGGAAAAGAGGGGGGAAGGCACCTGCTCGCCGCCGCTGCCCGTGCGCCGTTGCCGCTGGTCCGCCGCCGCTGCTGGTGCGCCGCCGCCTTTTTTTTCGCCCGCATCGCTCTCCTCTTCCCAGCTGCGCGATTTGGGTGGAGAGAAGCGGTACGGGTAGGGGGAGGGGGAGGGATGGAGTTGGTAGTTCGATGGCATTCGCGGGTAATTTTGGTTCAAGTTTAGGGGTACTTCTGAAATTTGGTTAGAGTTGGAGTTGTGGAGCGACGGGAATGCCGCTTACGCCTTCAAAAAAAACCACACAAACCCAACCGCGAGTCCGCCGCTCCCCCACCTCCTCCCTCTCCCACCCATTCGGCGCCCGGCCACTGTTGATCCATCCGCCCCGCTCCCCTCGCTCGCCTCGCCCTCGCCCTCGCCCTCGACTCTCCATGCGCCCGAGAGCCATCAGCGACACGCCCTCCTCCTCGTCGTCGTCTTCCTCGTCGTCTATAAGCAGTTAACCACCCGCGCGCCCGCTACTCCACACGCATCCATCCATCCCTCTCCCTCGCCCTATCCTCTTCTCTCCCCCTCCTCTCCACACGATCCACGCCTTGTCGGTTTCCGCATCCACCACCACCGCTGCCGCCCGCCCGCCCGCCTGTGGCTGGAGATATATCACGCGGGAGCGCGCAGCCGCGTGTATTGTTTGTTCGTTGTTGGGTGGTGGACGAGGGGTCTTGTGCCGGGGACCGGATCACGCGCCATGGCCACGCTCCCACGTGCGGCGCCGCCGTCGCCAGCGGCAGCGGCAGCGGCGGCGCTGCTCCCGCTCCCGCTCCCGCGCGCCGCGCCGCTGCTGGCGGGGCGTGCGGCGGCCCGCTCCGCGGCGCGGAGGCTCAGGGCTAGGGGGACCAGGGCGCCGCCGCTCGCGGCCGCGCGGCGTGGGTGGGGAGGCGTCTCCCCACGCGCGGTGCTCGACCTGCCCCGACGACGGGAGGCCGCGGAGAAGCCCGCGCAGAAGGTATGTGTGGGCGCTCCGCCGATCAGGCGCTTCTACTGTGGTGCGGTTGGGTTGGGTGAGAGAGTGCCTGTTTGAGGGGTCGGTGTTTTGGGGTTTTGCATGTTTCGATGTGGTGATTACTGATTAGATTGGATTACGATTTACGAAGCTATGAGCCCATGCGTGTTTTCATGGATTCATTCTCAGTTTTGAGACCACTTTGGTTGATTTTCCCCCCTCTATATGCTTCTAATGGATTTGTGGTCGCGAATACATTGGGAAAGCAGAGTAAACTGCGGTAGAGGTGCATGGAACTGATGATTCAGATTATTTAACGCCTCCTAATCACTGTTATTGGATAAGCTTTTGTCCTGATGCAAAAGCTACTTGCATGTGCAAGCTTTTTTAATCTCAAGTTGATCCTTGTTCACTGCAAGTTGTCGCTGTTGCGCTGTTCCTTTTGTGGATTTTTTTAAAACAGTAGGGTAGCAAGTGAACAAACTACAACAAATGCAGGTGCAATAAACAATTATTTGGTAAGGAACGGATACATGACAGCTGTGGTGGTAGGTACTGATCGTGATCGAATTCCAGGAATACCATATTGTGTAATGCATTGGTGAAAAAAACTGTAATGTACTTTCCATGGGTCTTCTGGAATGTCTTGAATGCAAGATTGTATTCTGAGTCGCAATTATGATGCTGTAAATCAAGCACTGTGTTTTGTGTTTTGCTCTTGTTGATACCGGCATTTCCTTTCTTTCTATTTATCAGGCTGCAGATTTGAATGAAATCTTATCAGAACGTGGCGCTTGTGGTGTTGGATTTGTTGCAAACTTGAAAAATGAGCCTTCATTCAATATTGTCCGGGATGCCCTTGTGGCTCTTGGGTGCATGGAGCACCGTGGTGGTTGCGGGGCAGACAATGACTCCGGTGACGGTTCAGGACTGATGAGTGGTATCCCATGGGACTTGTTCAATGACTGGGCCAACAAGCAAGGGCTTGCTCCCCTGGACAGAACAAATACAGGCATAGGAATGGTCTTTCTTCCACAAGACGAGAATTCCATGGAAGAAGCCAAAGCTGGTAGTGTTTCTTATGCTTACCTCAATTTGCTGCCCACATCACCGAGCATTTCTTGCTTTCAAAGTGCAATATTTCGTGTGCTCATATGGATCATAACATTTATGTTCGCAATTCATATCTTGTTGCCACCCATTTCGGTATGTTTTGTTTGGGCTTTTCATGCTGCCATACTTTATATCGCATGACACCTTGACCCTTTTCTGGCTCACTATTATCCCGTGTTGCATGAAATTTTAGAAAGTAAATATTATCTATTTGTATCAACAATTATGACCTATAACTAGTGTATTTCAGTTTCATGTATGCTAAAATTTTCGTTGCTTCAAAGGGACAATTATTTTATAAAACTCACATTGACATCTGCTTCACAAGTGAAAATGGATATGGTGGTTAAGCACCAGGTCATGTTTCCTATTTTTAAAAATACATTCTTATGGTTGGTAGCCAGCAGTTACCATGTTGGTTTCTTACCGTTGTCATGCATGATCTGAATGTCACCATGTTGCCTTTTCAGTTGTTGCTAAGGTATTCACCGACGAAGGCCTTGAGGTTCTTGGCTGGAGAACTGTTCCTTTTAATGTATCGGTGGTAGGTCGCTATGCGAAAGAAACCATGCCTAATATACAACAGATATTTGTGAAAGTTGCAAGAGAAGATAATGCTGATGACATAGAGAGAGAGTTATACATCTGCCGAAAGCTGATAGAGAGGGCCACAAAATCTGCTAGTTGGGCAGATGAACTTTATTTCTGTTCTTTGTCAAGCAGAACTATAGTCTACAAGGGGATGCTTCGATCTGAGATTCTTGGGCAATTTTATTTGGACCTTCAGAATGAACTCTACAAATCACCTTTTGCCATATACCATCGACGATACAGTACCAATACAAGCCCTAGATGGCCTCTTGCGCAACCTATGAGGTTACTTGGACACAATGGAGAGATTAATACAATACAGGTTTGTTCCTGAATCTATACTTCTTCTATTTGTTCGCTGTCTCTGATGTTCAGCAAAAGTTTGTTATTGAAGATTAAACTACCTCAAGCATACTCATAGTCTATCCTTTCCTTGCAGGGGAACTTAAACTGGATGCGATCAAGGGAAGCCACACTACAATCTCCTGTATGGCGTGGGCGTGAGCATGAAATACGTCCATTTGGTGATCCTAAAGCATCTGATTCAGCAAACCTTGACAGTACTGCTGAAGTAAGAGACTGCACATGGAGCATTCATTACTTGTGCTACTTGTCCACACAATTAACATAATTTTGCTTTCTTTTTTGTAATAATGCTAGAGCCAGTTTTTTGGGGCACTCCTTGACTGTTCAAAATTCCTTTGGTGAATTTGCTTAACAACACATAATTTGTCTAGCAACTGTATGATATTAACATTTTGATAACAATTGAAGAAGTAAAATACAGAAATCTGATGAAAAAGGCCAGTTCAAAGTTTTTAAAACAATTGAAAGATGCACAGCATGCACAAACATCCTATGATACTTTGAATTAATGCTTTTGAGAAGTGGAGAATGAAGTTGTACTTCTACATGTTATAAAGTTGCAAGTTACTGCTAGTTGCAAAGCAACATGATTTTTACTCGATCTATTTCAATGCGCATCGTCATTTATATATATTAATCTGAATGTGCATCACACACCCTGCTCTCTTCTTCAATACATTTACATTAAAAGGTGTTGCAAAACTGCTGTTATTATTAAACCATCAAATTCTTTCTTGCACCAGTTACTGCTAAGAAGTGGTAGAAGTCCTGCTGAAGCTATGATGATTCTCGTTCCTGAGGCCTACAAGAACCATCCCACATTGTCAATAAAATATCCTGAGGTATGGAATGCATTAGTAGATATAGAGGCCATGGGTATGCATCAAATTCCTCACATATTAACTAGTGCAAGCAGTTCTGCTCAAGTGAATGTTCTCTTGATTTGTGCTTTAGGTAATCGATTTCTATGACTACTATAAAGGTCAAATGGAGGCTTGGGATGGACCCGCTTTGCTCTTATTTAGGTAAAATCATTTGTGTGTTAATCTGTTAGGTATTTAATTTATTTTCTTTTGCTATGTCAGTTCATGATGTGTAGGCACAGTTTGGTCAAAGGCATCTCACGAATCAGCAGATTTGACTTCCTTCTAATTTATATACCTTGATTCAAGAAATAAGAGAAGGTTATTTATTGTGAAGATAAAATCATAAGAGAAGGTTACATGTTGTCATTACAAGTATTGGCGAACGGTATCTAAGTGTAGCTGTTGACACCTATTGAACCATGGTACAGCAATAAAATTCCATATAGGAGACAAAACTGATATACACAAAATAACAACATATATAAATAAAAATTAATGAAATATTGTTGAACTAGTCCCCATGATAGAGGATGCTTTCTGTTTTCATGCACAAGATATTCCAATACTTCTCCAATCTAGAGCACCCTGCAACAGAATTGACAGTGCTTACAAGTTCGATTTGGTATATTTTTGTGTGCAGTGATGGAAGGACAGTAGGAGCATGTCTTGATCGAAATGGGCTCCGCCCAGCACGCTATTGGAGAACATCTGATGATTTTGTTTATGTTGCATCTGAGGTATGTCCTTTTGATGTTCTGGTAATTTTATTCTTCTGTATAGAATTGATTGTTCGGTGAATATGTTATTAGAGAGAAACATTGATATTCTCATGTATAGTGAAATGTCCATTTTGAAATTCTTGAATTGGAGCATTTGGTTTATCTGCCAATAACTTATTGCAGATATACTGTCACCCTTCTATACCAAACCGCAGAGTTCAGATGTCACAAGCTAAACTAAATGTAACATTGAGTAAGTATTGTGTCCATTTGCTAAAGTGTAGGTCTGACATCTACAATAGGTGATCAGGAGAAAATTACGAAGTTAGTGTTTCGTTCCTATTTGGATGTTATTTTTAATGCCCATGCATGTGTGGTATCATCCTATAATGATCCCACATGGCAATTAAGTAGGCAGAGTAAATGTACCTCAATTGTAGTAAATAGCATTTGCACAGTACATGGATGCCATGCTATTCTTCCTTTCCTCTGTCTTAAAGAAGCTTCCCTCACACCTTCCTTATACCCACAAAGCTTTTATATAGTATTGCATACATCATTGAGCATTTAATTATGGCTTACTGGATGCATAATTTGAAGAATTGGTTTATGTAGATGATCATTCCTACCCCTGATAGACGAGATGTTTCATTGGTTTACGGAGATGAAATTGTTCAGTCGCAGTAGGTCTTTATATTCTTATGCTTAAGTTTGCTAAGTCTAAATCATGTTCGACTCTTTGGATGGCAATTCATACTCTAGTACCCTATTTTTTACTATCTTTTGAGCAGTTGAAATGTGATACATTTGATTTAAAATCATGACAATAAAATATTAAGCTAGTGCCACCACACTACAACACTTGATGGAGTTACTTTGGATCACTTTCTTAAATGTCCTGTGAGACTCCCCAAAGTTCTATATTGTATGGTTCTTACTGATCACGAGCTTTTTTGATGATAAACTACAGGTTGGTGTTATACCAATGGATGAGTCGAAGGTAGTAATGAAAGGAAGATTGGGTCCTGGAATGATGATAACGGTTGACCTACAGACTGGCCAGGTTAGAATAGAAACAAAATAACCATTTTCCTTTCTTGCTTTGAGTATTCCAGACAATTCAAATATAGATGCTAAGCCTCATGAATCATCTTAGGTGCTTGAAAACACAGAAGTGAAGAAAAGTGTGGCTTCAGCGAACCCCTATGGATCTTGGTTGCAGCAAAGTACACGTTCAATAAAGCCTGTCAACTTCCAGTCATCTGTTGCTATGGACAATGAAATGGTCTTGAGACACCAGCAGTAAGAATCCCTCAGACTTTGTTCATTGATCTTGAACATCTGTTCTTTCTTTTCCTTCAGTTGGGAACTCCCCTATTGTTTTCCTAAACAATCATCTCTTCTGTTCTTTTCTCCTTGTACATACATGTTTGTATTGTGGAACCTAAGTATGTCCATGCTTGAGATAGCAAGTCTATGTGCTGATTGTACCTGGTATTTATGTTGAAAAATTTGTGAACTTTACATATATAAATTAAATTCCTTGTGTTGCAATGTAGTTTTACTCTTCCTGTTACACACATGTAGTCTACAGCTGATTAGATCATTATCTAACTTAATGGTTCCTTTCTATTATTTATGCCCAAGCTGATGTTTCTTTGTCGTTTTCAGTGACAATGCAATAGATACATAGTATCGCGCGTCTTTAGTTTTTATATTTTCTAGTTGTACATATCTCAATAAAAATGAAAATCCATTTTAAAATAAGATTCTATCAGAATGCACCAGTAAACCTTTTTTTTGAATGAAACACCAGTAGACCTAAACTAACCATTAATACAAAGATTATATTGGTAGGCCATCCATTTTTTGTAGTGTTATATCTTGTAAAATCTTTCTATTAACATATCACAATAACAACAAAATGTGGTGAAGGAGTAAATTGTGAAACACCTCATTTTCTGAATACACCAGAAGCAGTAAGATTCATTCAGATTTCAGAGGATACACCCAAAACTTTGCTTTTGATCTTGGGTATAACGCCATGCCCAGAAATATTTGTTTCAACCAATTTGGCTGATTTTGGTATGCGCTTGATGCGTACTACTTACCTATTTCTCTGTAGATCAGAGTATCAGGTGTTGCAGCACAAAAAAATTGATGAGACATAAAGCTTATATATGCTAGATGGTCATTCAGGCTTGATACTTAATTTGAGATTATTGTCTTTTGTCTTCAGGGCCTTTGGATATTCCAGTGAAGATGTTCAAATGGTAATTGAAACAATGGCTTCACAAGGCAAGGAGCCAACATTTTGTATGGGTGATGACATTCCATTAGCTGTGTTGTCACAAAAGCCGCATATGTTATTTGATTATTTCAAACAGCGATTTGCACAAGTAAGTAAATCCTTGCTGATATTATGCCAGACTACTTGTTTAACGCCTAAAGTGCTTTTCTCATTGTTGAATAGTGTGTATTTCTTTGTGCAACTGGTGTTTCAACTGTTAGTGACGCACAACAATGGCCTGTATCCATTGAATTTTTTCCTCATTTACAAAAGTTATTATAGCAAGATGAAATCCTGTCTTCTGCTGGACATAATAATACATTTCGTCTGATTTTTAGGTTACAAATCCTGCTATTGATCCCCTCAGAGAAGGTTTAGTTATGTCTCTTGAAGTTAATATTGGTAAACGACGCAATATCTTGGAAGTTGGCCCTGAAAATGCTGATCAGGTAGTTCTTTTGAACGAAATAGTTTTATTTCTTTTTTTGAATTCATGGGGAATATAAAGACACCATCTTGTTGAATTTTTCAGGTTACCCTATCTAGTCCTGTGCTTAATGAAGGTGAACTAGAATCACTTTTGAATGACTCAAAACTGAAGCCCAAAGTACTCTCGACATACTTCGACATCCGTAAAGGTCTAGACGGTTCCCTTGATAAGGCTATTAAGGCTCTTTGTGATGAAGCTGATGCTGCTGTGCGGAATGGTTCTCAACTTCTTGTGCTTTCTGATCGTTCTGAAGCACTCGTGAGTAGCTTCTGAGCTCTGACATTTAAAATCCTAGCATTTAACGTAAAAGCTGTGATCTTTTCATAGTCTTGGATGGCTAAGACATCTTTACATCTTTATTTCACTCCTTTACATAACCAACAGATTGAGTGTGTATTTTATTTCTTTATTCAAATGTTTATTACTCTGTAGTGGATAATATTCACCAATTATCCTTATTTGAACTCTAATAATAATTGTAATTATTATAAACACTTAATCCATGATGCACTGATACTCTGACGAGGCCACGTAAACGGTACCTCAGTAGTATCAATTAGTTACAATTTATATGTTAACTGCCTAGTTATATGTTTGTCAGGATCATTACTTACTATCACAGTTTAAATGTATAGATTTTGTAATGATAACTACTCCAGTACTGATGTATCCACAGATGCACATAAGTTTGTAGCATGAAAGCTTCATGACCGAATGCTAATCTACCTATATTTTTCTCTTCCATTTTTTAGATCAAAATGCAAAGGTTTTTTAATTCAAATTCGGACTATTTGCTAGTATAATGAGATATACAATTGATATAGGATTGTGCCATTTGCTTTATTTATGTTTTCCTAGATTGCAATCTTAAATTGCTTGATGGTGTAGGAACCAACTCGCCCTGCCATCCCGATACTTCTAGCTGTTGGTGCCATCCACCAGCATTTGATTCAAAATGGTCTCCGGATGTCTGCTTCCATTGTTGCTGATACTGCTCAGTGTTTTAGCACACATCAGTTTGCCTGCTTGATCGGATATGGAGCCAGGTATGACTTTGTTGTCAACATAGATTTCTTTCAATATCCACCAGTTCATTACTTATATTTGCTTCAGTTTGCATCCTAATCCTGCTTAGATGAATGCATACACTCTGAATTAACATATGAATGGAATTGGAGTTTAGCATTGTGCTTAACACAAGAAGCCGTAATATAACGCAACTAAGATACCAGAGATCCATTAAACTAGGTGTGTTCTTCCTTTTCACTCAATTGATTTTGTGTAGGTTGTAATCATAGTGTGCACTTCCTCTAGGAACCAGATAGTCTTAACAGTGCTGCGATTGCTTTTAGATTTACTTGTATTAATTCTTGTGTTGTGCATTAGTGCTGTATGCCCGTATCTGGCACTAGAAACGTGCCGGCAATGGAGGCTGAGCAACAAAACTGTTAATTTGATGCGAAACGGGAAGATGCCCACGGTGACCATTGAGCAGGCCCAAAGAAACTTTATCAAGGTATGATTTCTATAGCTTGAGTTATAACTAGTTTGTTGCATGTTATTTGTACTGTTGCCACTCTGTGTTAACGTACTTGAGTCCAATACTGCATTTTACTTTTTAAGATCCATTCTCTCATATTAAAGGTCTCTGATTTGTGAATGAGTTATCCCCGTCTCACTTGTAAGCTTGTAGCTAGTACTTCATATTTCATTTTACATTTGTTATTAATTAATTTATGTTTTTTCAGGCAGTAAAATCTGGCCTGCTCAAGATTCTTTCAAAAATGGGAATATCATTGCTCTCAAGGTTTGTTTATATTCCCTCATACAGTATGACAGAATTATGGTCCCATTCTTGTGAAGTGTGAACTACCTCTGCAACATCTTTATGTATCCTCTTTTTTTTGGACAGTTATTGTGGAGCCCAGATCTTCGAAATTTATGGCCTTGGTCAAGAGGTTGTTGATCTTGCTTTCTGTGGAAGTGTATCGAAAATTGGAGGTCTCACCCTTGATGAGGTAATTTACAATTTTTCAGTGCGCTGCTTCAAGTCACTTGAACGCCATGCAAGCAAACAATTCTCAATTCCTACATGGTTTTATTTTTTTTCTTTGTCTCACAGAGTATTTAATTACCTTGTCACATTGTACGTTTAGAAGTGAATTTTGACCATCTCCTATTCGTGTACTGTTTATCTCTTTTTTATTGTTACCTGCTAACACTTCTCTGACACCACAACCCCTATCCTTTTCCTGTAAAGCTGGGTAGAGAAGCATTATCATTCTGGGTGAAGGCATTCTCAGAAGATACTGCAAAAAGGCTAGAGAACTTTGGATTCATTCAATCCAGACCTGGAGGTAGCATCTAACTCATGAATTGTCGCAAACATAAGTTTTATGAGTCGTTTGCCTCTGTGCCATTTGCTCAATCAAAATGACATCAATTCGATGATCTGAGATCTAGTTTTGTACAGAATGTGTGTTTTTCGTTTTATATCTGATGCATACTAAGGTACTGTTTATCTGTGAATCAGAATCTAAGTTTGGTTGGGCCCCTCTAGGGATTCGCCAATAAAAAAATGTTTTCATGCATCCTCCTCTCCTGTCAAGTGCCATGGTACTATTCATTGATGTCTTCTGGTTCTAGAAATTCTTTTATTCTATTGTAAAGGATATACCAGTTATATCCCTGCATGAATTTTGTGGGTTGGAGTTTTGGGCTGCACAGGCATGTGATCCTGGATTTGATCCACACCCACATAAGGGTGAAAGTTGAAACACCTTTTTCCAAAACAAAGAGGCAGCAGTAGTGTAGATGCTTACAAAACTTGGCTTTATAGATTCTATAGAACCGACAATACTCTGAAGTTTTCCAATAAGATTCCCTAAAGTTGATGCTTAGAGATTTGTTTTTATGTAAGAGAATACTGAAAACTTGTTGCTTTTCTATTTTCTGAACAGGTGAATATCATGCAAATAATCCTGAGATGTCAAAGCTGCTGCACAAAGCAGTTCGTGAAAAAAGTGACAATGCATACACCGTCTACCAACAACATCTTGCAAGCCGTCCTGTCAATGTTAGTGATGCTTCTTTGCAGTTGTCCAATCCACAGATCCTTTTGGTGTTGCATTTGGTTCACCACTATATCTTTTACACTGCAGGTTCTTCGAGATCTTCTAGAATTGAAGAGTGATCGTGCCCCTATTCCTATCGGCAAAGTTGAACCTGCAACCTCCATTGTTGAGCGATTTTGTACAGGTGGAATGTCCCTTGGAGCTATTTCCAGAGAAACACATGAAGCTATTGCAATTGCAATGAATAGAATAGGAGGGAAATCTAATTCAGGAGAAGGTGGTGAGGTGCGTCAGATAATTTTCCGTGAGATGAAGATAGATATTTAATTATGTCAAACAGATCAAGTGGAAACTACAAGACAGAATTGCTTATGGACTTCTCTCTTTGCAGGACCCAATCCGCTGGAGTCCTCTTGCAGATGTAGAGGATGGGTATTCTCCAACACTTCCTCATCTCAAGGGTCTACAGAATGGAGACACTGCCACAAGTGCCATTAAGCAGGTGTGGCATCAGAATTTCATGGGTGCTATCTGCATTACTTAATTGTTGTTATCTATGTTTTTTTCTCAACTTTTCCTTGGCTATTATTAATATTCTGATGCAAGATAACATTCTATTTTCAAAACCATGACTTGTTGGTATATGAGCATGTTTAACTTTTGCCAAATTGCCCTTATAATGTGTCCTGTATGTCACAAAAATAAAGATACAGAGCATGTTTAACTAATTTCATTCTACATATTAATGCAGATTAACTATGTCATCCTTTACTTACTAGAGTAGTCCTTAATCAAAAGTACATCATGTCCACTTTCTAGTGGATTAGTATCTGAGTTAGTTTTCACTTGTACCATCCTCTTACAGGTTGCATCTGGACGCTTTGGGGTTACACCAACATTTTTAGTAAATGCTGAACAAATTGAGATAAAGATTGCACAAGGGGCAAAGCCTGGTGAAGGGGGGCAACTTCCGGGGAAAAAAGTCAGTGCATACATTGCTCGGCTGAGAAACTCCAAACCTGGAGTTCCTCTCATATCCCCACCGCCCCACCATGACATCTATTCCATAGAGGATCTAGCACAGTTAATTTATGATCTTCATCAGGTTTGTCTTCTCTAAGTATTGGTGCAATGAGCCAATGACAACTAGAAATATTGTTGGTGCTATGGGAGAATTACTAGCTTTTGAATAAAAGTTTGCTGTGGCTTGCAAGAATTGGAGCTCTTTTGTTACCTTTACCTACTGTTGACATGTGGAGTAGAGTTGGTGCATACCCTGGCACTTATCTTTGTTCAATATCTGGTGGGAGCAGATCAATCCGAAAGCGAAGGTAGCTGTAAAGCTTGTAGCTGAAGCAGGAATTGGAACTGTAGCTTCTGGAGTATCCAAAGGAAACGCGGACATAATTCAGGTTGGTTAAACTTTTCTGTGTTAATTATTCATTGAGTTAAACTCTTGCCATGGTTTACTGCTATTCAACTATTATTTTTGTGCTATTAACTCTTAGCTGCAATGCTATCCCTCTATCAGGTCACATAGGGTTTTGTTTGCTATTTTATGCTACATATTTTGGCATTTATATATGGTATTCACAATGATAGAACTCTCTTCTGTAGTTTGTTTTTCTCTATATTGAGAAATATTGATTCCTTTCTTTAGATATTTAACTATATTTTTACTAAAGAGGCATATGCCTCGACGCTGAGTACTTGCTAACGAATGCCACTATTTAATGAAAAATGTGCCGAAGAAGCTGTTGGAGATTGTGGACGACTTTTTGAGAAATTTACTAAAATGTTCCCAAAATCTCAGCAGAGTAGTGCATGATGGTCTCTTCAAAAAATACCCATACTAATGAAGATACTGAACCTATGTACAAATTGAATGAATGTACTACCTCCGTCCCAAAAATCCCTTATATTTTGGGATGGGGGTAGTACTAAACTATGTAACCTTTTGCTTCAACACAGATAGATTATTGCAACATTTGAATTAGATTATTTATGAAAACTTATTTGAAATACATGTATTTCTGTCGCACAGATATCAGGTCATGATGGTGGCACTGGAGCTAGCCCAATTAGTTCAATTAAGCATGCTGGGGGTCCTTGGGAACTTGGTCTTTCAGAAACACACCAGGTTTGCTTCATCTATTTGCTTGTTTTACCTATTGAGTCATCTTCTTTGTTCTAATGCTAGTTAGCCTGCCTCCAGACACTTATACAAAATGGATTGAGAGAGAGGGTAGTACTTAGGGTGGATGGTGGATTCAGAAGTGGCCTAGATGTCCTTATGGCTGCTGCCATGGGCGCGGATGAATATGGTTTTGGTTCTGTGGCTATGATAGCTACTGGATGTGTCATGGCACGTATTTGCCACACAAACAACTGCCCAGTTGGAGTTGCTAGTCAGGTAATGACAATAGAAGCTATTTTTTTCCTTCCTCTTTTTGAGGTTCTATCTTTACACATAGCCTTAAAAGATCGATCTGCACTGGGATTTTATCCTACATTCTATGTACCTGCAGAGAGAGGAACTTCGTGCTAGGTTTCCTGGTGTTCCTGGTGATCTTGTAAACTACTTCCTCTTTGTCGCAGAAGAGGTATGGTATCATTCACATTACAATTGCTATCTGTATTAACCTTGTTCTGTAGCAATTATGGTCATGTGATATATCTTATTTTGCACATATCAGCATATTTCATACTTATGCTTAAATTATCTAGGTACGAGCGACACTGGCCCAATTAGGTTTTGAAAAGCTCGATGATATAATTGGGCGAACAGATTTACTTAAAGCAAAGCATGTCTCTTTGGCGAAAACACAGCACATTGACCTCAAATACCTCTTATCGGTACAGAGTTAACTGCCATTTTGTTTTAGTAGTTGGCGTTTCAACCATATGCTTGTTATAGTAATCAATCTCATTGTACCAGAGTGCTGGATTACCCAAATGGAGTAGCTCTCAGATAAGGAGTCAAGACGTCCACACTAATGGCCCTGTTCTTGATGAGACAATCCTTGCCGATCCTGATGTAATGTTTTCTTTTTGTTCTCAGTTACATTAACTTCACTAGTGACTGATTTGTGAATAGTCAGTCAAAGTAATCCTTGAGTCTGCTACTTGGTCAGCTTGAAACCAGGATGAACGATGTCCTTTATTGTAGTTTAAAGCTAACTGTGTAGTTGTATTTTGCTTGATGGTGCAGCATTACTTATATATTCTATTTTGCAGATATCCGATGCAATTGAGAATGAGAAGGAGGTTTCCAAGACATTTCAAATTTACAATGTTGACAGGGCTGTCTGTGGTCGAGTAGCAGGTGTCATTGCCAAGAAATATGGTGACACAGGATTTGCAGGCCAGCTCAACATTACGTATGTTAACCGTTTTCTGTTTTCTTTTAATTCAGTTTCTCTTATGAAAAGGTAGGAACATAAAGATTTTTTGCTCTTTAGGTTTACTGGAAGCGCAGGGCAGTCCTTTGGATGTTTTCTAACTCCTGGAATGAATATTCGGCTAGTTGGAGAGGCCAACGATTATGTGGGAAAGGTATCTAATGCATACAGCACTACTGAAAATTGTGCCCGACCACATTTATAATACCCCCTTTTTTTTTAAAAAAAAATGTAGGGTATGGCTGGTGGAGAGCTGGTTGTAGTTCCTGTAGAAAAAACAGGATTTGTTCCTGAGGATGCTGCTATAGTTGGTAACACTTGTCTGTATGGAGCTACTGGTGGTCAGGTATTTGTGAGAGGCAAAACAGGTGAAAGATTTGCAGTTAGAAACTCCCTTGGTCAAGCAGTGGTTGAGGGCACTGGAGATCATTGCTGCGAGTACATGACTGGTGGCTGTGTAGTTGTACTTGGCAAGTAAGTACCACATGCAGGATTCTCATATTGAGAATCGCCTTCTTTTGTCCTGATATATGGATATTTCTCAATCGACAGAGTTGGGAGGAATGTTGCAGCTGGAATGACGGGTGGCCTTGCCTATATTCTAGATGAGGATGATACACTCGTCCCAAAGGTTTCATAACCTTGAAACTTCTAGTTTTACTAGCTTGATAACATGCATGTACATACGCCAGTGAGGACTTGGTCTTTTTTATATCATTTTCCATATTTCTGTCTAGTTGCATGCTCGGCTTAGGACAGCCCCAGACTAACATTTTTACATGATTCTACCTAAGTACAGGGAATGATGATTAGAAAGGCCTACATGTTCTGATATAATATGACAATCTTATCATCTCTAATAACTTTTGTTGCCTATTTCCTCACTTTGCATGAGTAAATTGTTCATGTATGAAGGTCATTGTTAAGGAAAAGAATTGACAATTCATTGTGTTTCCTTAGGTTAACAAGGAGATTGTCAAGATGCAGAGAGTGAATGCTCCAGCCGGGCAGATGCAGCTGAAGGGCTTGATTGAGGCTTATGTTGTAAGTGAAGTTCACTTCGGAAAGTTTAGCACCGACTATTCGTTTATTTCCCATTTCGCTAACACCGAATGTTGCTTTTACAGGAAAAAACAGGCAGCGAGAAAGGTGCGACAATTTTGAGAGAATGGGAGGCGTATCTGCCACTTTTCTGGCAACTGGTACCACCAAGTGAAGAAGACTCTCCTGAAGCTTGTGCCGAGTTTGAAAGAGTACTTGCCAAGCAAGCAACAACAGTGCAATCGGCGAAGTAATCAACTGCAATTCCAAGTGATCAGATTAGACAACAGGAAGGTGTTATTTGGTACTTTCCAGGTGATTTTTTCCTGGAGCCGCCTCAAGGAAAAAAAATAACTGGCATACGAAGCACCGAAGTGCCCCCAAGACTTCGATTTTGGGGAAGTTCTGCCCAAGGCATCTTTTGAAACGAGTTTCACATGATCATGGAGGATTCTTCTTTACGCCCTTGCACGCCCTAGTTAACCACCCCCTGTAAATTGGTTTGCTGACGCTAGGTTGCTATTTGCAGAGGCAGTGAAGACACTTCTAAACTTCTCCATTCCTGTACAGGATTCGTGTCCTATGTAATCGTATTTTTGGTTCTGGACACATTAGTTCTTACATTTATACCCGTTCAGTGGGGGCATGCGAGTCGCATGTGCATACAGCTTATAGTGAATAAAGTGTGCTGTCAAGTAGTTTTCCCAGGTTGTTGCCCGTGGACCGTGGTGTTATCGTTATAAAGTATTTGACACCTTGAATTGGATGTTTTGCGTGGAAATACTAGCTACTGACTTTTCGGTTTCTCCCAGTACGCGTGGAAATACTAGCTACTCCAGTAGACAACTCGGTTTCTCCTAGTACTAGTGCTCAGTCGTGACAAATACGTGATGTAGCCTTTTGCTTATGCTAATGTTGTCCGTGTCGTTTATTAGTGTAATTCTTTTATATACATGTCCTTAATAATTTAAAAATAAATATTATAAAATAAACCATGATTAAAAAAACCACAAAATCAACTCTAAATTAAGTTTTAAAATTTAAATTTTGGTTTGTAAGTGCAAGTATATGTGAAACGATAGAGTTAGTACTCACTAGCTCACTAGAAATAAATGTTTCAATAAATATTTTCTATAGTTTATTTGTAAATACTGCACATGTTATTCTTGGGATGCTAGTATTCTTATGATGTTTCGACAGCTACCACTACATGTTTCAGACGTGATATAAAAACATTTCAATTATAAAAATATAATCATATATTTTTTTCATCTAAAATATAAAATATAATCATGTGAGATGTTATAAAATTTTAATTATAATGAATATAATGATGCAATTAAATCAAAATCAGATGAATAATTTTTTTAAAAGAATAATTTAAAGGTTTGCTAAACCAACCTTTAAAGAGTGCGCAAGACATTTCGGCATGTACTCCATTTGTTCCAAAATAAATAAATCTAATACAATTTGTTCCAAAATAAATAAACCTAATATAAAATGTAACATATTATGTAACATATTGTATCACAAATCTACTATGAATCTAAATGTAATACATCTCGTACTACGAATTTGAACCCTAGAAATCTTTATATTTTAGAGTAGAGGGAGTATATTATGTAAACAGTGCATATGAAGATCGCCGATCCCCAACCAATAGAAAAAAACACAATATATATTGGAAAGACACTAGAAACAAGTGGCAATGATTATGATCCCCCCAACTCGTGTTACATACAATAGATTACAAAAAGCATATTACAAAATCACACCCAAAAGAGGCTGCCGCATGCAACAACAAAAACAAATGGAAGACGAACAGGAAAGGGATATACATTCATTCTCATTAGCAGCTTCTACGAAAGAAAACGAGAGGATTCTTTACCAAGAATATACAAACTGAATGTCGCAAAAAAAAGGCTCCTCCTACCTTGGACTGTTCCAAGGAGACGAAGACTTGTATGGGAAACCATGATTAGCTGATCCATTTCCTAAATCCAAGCTGTGGAGTTGCTCCATTAATTGTGACCTCCGTTCTTTGAAGAAATCTAGCCTGGTCGTCAGTTCGACCAGAGTGGACGATGCCACGGGCGCTTGCCTCCCGTATTCGACGCCCTGTGACAGTGATTCAAGATAATTGAATACTTCATTTTGAATGAAAAGCTGTGTGGTCTTTCTTTTGACACTACCGCACCCTTCAGAAGCAGTGGTTTTTCCTTACCTCGGTTGCCTTTGGGATGTTCACGGACATGGAATTGCCCTCCGCTGGCATGCTCGTTGATGCCTCCCTTGAATCACTCGACGAGGCGTCCATGGAGTGCTTGCGGGAGAAGGGCCTTGAAGAACCATGAGGTAGCACGTGCTGCTTGATGCTTCTCCAATGTGATGCACCTGCCGAGCCCTGCTGTTGCACAGAACGTTGTGCCATCAGTGGACGAAATGGTATTATTACATTACAAGTAGACAATTACTCATCGGTGCCTTTGTTTTTCTATAAACCTGCAGGCCCATAAAACGCTGAGAACTAGAGGTGTAACGTCCCCATGAAGTATTGGCTGTTTGATCCACTTGACCTGGATGGCTTTGGGGGTATAAATTGGTGGTCGGGCCAAACAATTGTGGTGCATGGATATTATTGGACCACTAGCCATTTTTGCAGAATCTAATAGGAGTTTGTATCATTAGATCTATACCTAGCAATGGAAACATTGGATGAGCAGAGTCAACCATATGGAAAGATTGGAAATATAGCACAAAAAATAATTTATGCTGTTGTGCTTGTTATTTTGCTGCAAAGCTCCTGATGAACCAACTATCAGACGGGTGAATTGTCAGTAGGGGCATTTTACACCTTTTTAAGCATACTATTATGACAGTGCAATGAAAAATGGAGCTAACATCAGCTAATTGGTTGGTTCTGTATTTTCCAACTTCCTTTGTTGTAAATTTAAGCATAGAAGATTAAGGGAAAATATTTAGCTAACCTCATTCCTTTGCTTCTTCTCCTGATTACAGAAAGCGAGGTTCATATCAAAACCTGATTGAACAAAGTTCCTGTTGGCAACAAAATATTCGCATAGTTAATGTATTGCAATTTCAAAGGACAACTAGAGAGTATATAACACATTGAACTGTTAAACATATGGTTTGAGCAGATACTACTAGTCAACAGTTGACAGCAGAAACATCATGTTTTTGTTACTAAAATGTGTAGTTCCCAATACTTGGTATTTTTGGATGCTCTGGAGTCTAGACTGTAGTTCAAAGAAAATTGAAATGAATGATAACTATGAAAAATATGATTTCTTACTGTGGGAGATGGTTTGGAAGATGTTGATAACGATCATTTGCATCTGCCAAAGAGCCATACTGATGTTGACGCTGCTGGTTGAGTTGGAGATGGAGCTCTGCAACCTTCTGCTTTAACCTTGCAACATCAGCCTCCGCGAGAGCGATCTCCTCAAGTTCTGCCTTCGTCTTTAAGGGAAGCACAAAGAAGAAATTAGATGCCATCAATAAGCTCATAGAGTATAATGATCACTAGTGTCAGGTTGCATAACATTTGAGTACCTTTGAATCCATAGAACGTGAACTAGAAATCTGTGCAGAAGACATGCTTAATCCAACCTCCAATGCAGCTCTAAGGTCTCTTTCAGCTTGTAGCTGCTCTTGCAACCTTGAAACCTAGAGGTACAAGCAGTTGCCATTAAACAAAGTAAGAAACTGTCTTAAAGTCCACATGTTCGTATTTAAAAGCCCAATGGTGAATTGTTCAATAAGTCATACAACAACATAAAAGTTTATTAAAATTGTTACTACAGATGGTGAAATTTCCGGCATATTTTGGAAGCATGAAATGAAATAACTGATTCATAGGGTAAAAGAATATAGCATACATCCTGTTCCAGAGCCAAACGGCGCTCATGTAGTGCTTGTTTTCTTCTTTCCAAACTTGCCTGTAAGATTGCATTTCCTCTAGCCTGAGAAGCATTTCCAATTAGTTTTTAGTATTCCTGTAAATCAAAATTCTTGAGTATACATGTACTGTTCCCTTTGTACCTCTTTCGCAATTCTGATCTGTAGATCATTCTTTGTGATCTCCAGTCTTTGGATAGCAAGCCTGAAAGAAATTTAACAGTTAAGAGTAATTAACATTAAATCAATCCATCACATATTTTGGTATCATTGATTCAATGAGAAGTTGAAGGCTACATTACCAGTCAATGGTAGCACTAGCCAAAAGGCTAGCAAGAAACAACTTTTCAATAGGTCTAAACATTACCTGAATGGATGTATCTCTAACTTAACTAGTAACAGAAAAATGATCCAGCAGGCAGAACACCAGAAGCAAATTTATTGATGGAACAACTTCAAGAATAACTAACTCTTCAACTCTAACTTTTTACATGAAACAATCATTTAAACATGAAAATGGGATTGGGACTTACTCTTCTTCACCCGATGAATCAGCCAATTCTGACTGTTGACTTTTTCTTCCCTGCATAAACCGAATGTGTAAATCACTTGAAACAATTTTATACACTAATAGTGTCCTAAGGAGTGTATATCTCCTAATGTTTTCCCAGAGGTAACCATAATGTTCTTTAAAGAATATCACAGAACCATAAGTCAGTGGTCACAATTCTACTTCACTTTAAGTAACATGAACTTGCTGAGGAGATAAAGGACAAAAGTTCTCACTTACATTGTTCCGTCCCCAAAAGTTAGAGCGCTTCACATGCATCTGAGTTCCATTGGATTTGATGGAGTGCCTGTCTACAGAATATTCAGCTCCAGGACCAGGTAAGGAAATTCCAGCATCCAAAGAAGAAAGAATCTCTCCCATCGACAATGGGGAATCCTGACTGGACACCATAGTTGGTGGATCTTTTTCATTCGGTGATCTCTGGACATTTTCAGCTAAATGACTATGCTGGGCATCATTTACATCCACCTTTGTTTCCAAAGCCTTATCTTCTGTAGAAGGTTCACCGTCTGAATCATCATCATCGGCTACCTGTTGTCCACATTGCAATGAGAACGAAAGCATAAGCCACGTCGTGATTTTTGACAGATTAGCTTGCTAGTCAAATAAAAATTAAAAGCCAGTTGGTTTCTGATTAAGCTACTCAGAATGATTCATATCATGAACAACCAAAAATATGTAAAGATAGGCGGCTAGGCACGATAAGATTATGCTACTATATATAAAAGAACTACTGCGGCAAAAAGAAGAAAAAAACTTCTCATCAGTGGAATTGGAATCTTAAACCTTTTTCCTTGTAATGATTTTTACTTCCCTCAGTTGACTCGAAAATATTCAAACTGAATATATGATTGTATTAGATCAAACTTACTACTGATTAGAAATTTTAAGACTGCAAACACCAAACCTTGTAGTCATAGAGGTCACTAGCAGTACATGCACTGGTTTCACTTAATTTCCCACTCAATATGCGCTCAGAGTCATCTAGTTCTTGATCTGCATCATTCTCTGCATCATGAAATCCACTGTCCTTGATATCCACAGTTTCATCATCTGTTGACTCTTCACTTCCACTATCTTCAATTTGAGAATCAGGTGATAGGGAACACCTCAGGTGCTCATCCTGTAAAATTGATAAACATGAATAAAAATTAGTAACTTCCACAATAAATAGAAAAACTATCAATCATGGATCAGATTAATATTGCCAGAATAAAATCATCAGGGCAACATTCTCTGGGATGGCATCGAGTAAACTTACATCGAAAATAACCTCATATTCCTCCAAGAGAGTAGTGACAATGCCTTGAGCACTGTTAGCAGCATTTGCTGCAGCAATGAGCTGGGCAGAACTGTCACCATTCATGTCCAAGTCATCTTCCATCTCACACTCACCAGCCAGAAGTGGACGCAACAAGAGAGGAGCCATACAGGCAGCAACTGCTGATGCAGTCATTCGATTCTCAGCAGTATGAGAAGCAACAGTGTGCATCATTCTCAAAATTCTGCCAAAAAATGGTTTTACAAGCTTGTTAAGAATTTGGCCAGTTGTTGATAAATTATCTAAACGATAACATAACATTGCTAGCAAGTTTTACACTACTAGTACACAGCTGGATGTGTTTTGTTACTCCTATATCAAACGCATAATTTTAATCAATACAAAAATGTTGACAAAAAACCTGATCTCAGAAGGTATCGGGCTTTAGTGATAATGCAATATTCAGGCTGATATGCCAGCAGGCAAAGCCAACTTGGCAGATAAGATATCCACATAAAATAGAAGTACACTGACCTCTGCAGCAGCCGTCTATTAGGCTCCGGAAATGTCTCAGATATTGCCGCACGCATAGAATTTATCCGAGATTCCTTACTTTCCAGACCTAGAAAAGTATGAAGGAAATGAAAAGAATGCCAAAGAACGAAATACGGAAGCAAATAACTGAAAATAAACAAATTACGAAAACCTAAGCTAAGTAACTATTTTAATACTATCTGTTTTAGTTTCTGTAAATATTTTTTCAAAGAAAAAAGCAGTGCCAAATATTATAGTCTGATTTTGAATCTGTATAGGTTTGGTCCTTAAAATAATCTAGTACTTGGTAACAGACACCAGAAGGGGTACGAGTGTATACCTACAGGTATGCAAAGCAATCAAAGCTCCAAATATGGATTAAAACTTACATCGGCTGTATCTATGGTTAGTTTTAGTAGCTAAAACATATTGCAAGTTCTTCTAATATAAGGTAGATTAGTGAATTTGTTTGTATTTTATTGAATTCATTATAAAGGTTAATAAGGAAAAAACAGAGTAATTTCATAGACTTGACTAAAAGGCAGCCTCTCGCCATAAGGATTACCTTACGGCTTACCCCTGCATCACTGTCCCTAAATGACGATATTTAAGCTGACATGAACAAAGCAGAGCACTTACGGAAAGCTTCCAATAAGGCTGTGCAGCAGGAAGCAGGGACTGGAGAAGATGGTAGTTCACGTAGAACATGCTGCAGAAATGTTTTTAACTTTACATAAATACACTTTGCAAGCAGGAAATGAAATATTAAAACTCTTGCAACATGTAGGAATTTCTGGAGCATCAACGTAACAGGAATCACAGCAAGGCACCTTTACACAGTCACCAATAACATGAGCATCCTCATCCAGTGCAAACTCCGTCCTTCCTGCAATGAAACAGAACGAAGTGCAACAATTGAATTATTGGACGATGGTAAACAGTCACCAATATCTTTAATAGTGCACCAAAATTATCAAACCATAAATACCACCAATTAAATCACAATATTCTATATATGAAGTTACAAGCAAGGTAACCACATGTACCTTGCTCATATTCTTGCATTCTTTTGTCAACCTCCTCCACATCTGCAGCCTGGCGCAAAATTCCCTCCACCTTTATTCCTGGAAGAAATATTCCCATTTCCGAATAAATTTTTGGATGGTTTCAGGCATTTCCGAACTTCACTGATAACTGATAACAAACAATGATTATCCATACCATGTCTCTCAAGAAAACGCAAAGCTTTTTCTAGGAAAGAAGGGCTGCCATCAATATCTTCCAGTGCAAGAAGAATTGGCCTGCCAACAACCAATGATTTGATAGGCCTCTTCTCTCGCCCTGTAGACAAAGGATGATATGTATGAAAAAAGGAGATAGATATGGAGTTCTTCACAAATAGAACTAGGCCAGATTAGAGTAGAGGAACCAACAGTTTGGAACAGCTCCTTCATATGGATCTGTTGTTTCATTACGAAATATCCCATTATGTCCCATCACAAGAGCTGCATTTGGGGCCTGTGCAAGAGCTTCTTCCAATGCTGTTTTCCACTCAAACAAATCTTCCGATGTCTCTGCCTGTATTGGGAACAGCAGGCACTTCTAGTTAACTTTGAAGGGCAATTAAAAGACTTAAATACAATACTTATAATTCAACATTTTGTATTTTCTAAGGAGTCAAGCTGTTAAAATTAAAGGGAAATTGTATACCTTCAAGGTGAAAGCACGACCGTCACGACCATCTGGAAAAAGGACAGTCAACAATTTCTTGTCTTCCCTGACTACTACACTGTGAATGAGAGAAATTGTTAATTTAACATTATTATGCAGATAAACCAAAAAGGAAGCAGTGCCCTAAATCATTTGTCTACTAAGAAGTATGCAACAAATTTGATAAAAATCTAATACAGTAAACTTTGAGTAAAACTGCAAATAAATAAATAAATAATAGTGAAAGATACAGACCTCCCAGAATTGTTCAAGTCAATTCCCCCCAAAGTAACATTCACTTCACCACCTCTCTGGGGCAAGGTATTCTACAATGGCATGAAAGGTACTTATCAAGAAGTAAGAAACAATTCCTATTAATGTAGCTCATAAGCTGGACAATGAATGAAACGAAATATATGGCAACGACTAGTTACCAGGAATCTGGGTCAAGGGATGGGGTTGCAGATTACTAGAAATGTGAATTGATGGGGAGGTGGTGTTTTTTCAAATGCACGGCGCGTGATCCAAATGGCTCTAGTTCAAGAAAAGAAGATAATGGAAAATAAAAAAGGAGGAAAGTGGACTGAGTGGGCTAACCCTACACAAGGCGTCCCAGTGCCCCAACGATCATATTTCGCATCTCTATCAGTCCAACATCCCCAACAGAATTTTCCTTCCTCCCTCTAATATGGCCATGAGCAGCTGCTGCTGCTTTGGCATACAGCAGCATTGGTGGTGTGAAGGTTAGCTTTCCTTCTCCCCTCTTCCCTTCAGTTCTAGACCAAATAATAGTCGGCAACCTGTGGCCCAGAATGCCAATCCTGATGACTATGCAATGACTAAATAGTAGATACACTAAACATCTATCTGGACTCTTGCGTAACATGGACAAGAACATGAATAAGCAGCCACCAAGGATCAAGCACTGCCAATTGGATATTTGAAGCAAAGGAACACATGGAACCACCAGGACAAGGACGCTACAAAATATAATGATGCTACTCATGTATTTGGTGAACTGAAAAGAGCAATTAGTCATTCTGCCATTCAGTGTCAAACTCAAAATACTGTACTCATGTTTCATTGTGATCTTAGTACACATGTTTTGTCATGAAATCAACATAAAACATATGCATATCACATTACTACATATTGGCCATGATCAAGAGAGACAATGAAAGTGTTAAATAGATACTAGATAGGTGTGAACTGTCATATCAACAAGCCGAACCAAAATACTATTTCTCGATTGATGGATCTACATAACTTGAGATTTTCAGTATAGCAATTACTTAGATTGTGGACCAGAATAAAATACTTACAGGGTCACTCTTGAAGAAAACAAGTGATGTTCGAGTGAGGATGAACCAACGCTTTTTCCATGATTTCCATCCAATTCCTGAAAAACATAGCTTAAAATTAATGGTTTTTGTCCTGCTCCAAATAAACTAAGTTGTGATGCTCTGATATGCACAAGTGGAAATAACTGATGCATAATAACCCAAATAGTTTACCTTTGGATGATATGAAGAGAGGGCCACTCTTAAATACCTAGTTAGAGAGAATTACAATGTCAGAAATACTGTGATTATAATGGTAAATATGTAATAGCAGATATGAAGAAAATGCAACATCAGGTCCCAATCAAAAGTTCTGTTTTAACGAGAACATTCAGAAGTCTTGTACTTGGGCGAGCAGATATGCAATTCGGAACCTATGTATCAGAAATCCATCAAGAGTGAACAAATCAAACCACGCATCTCCAAATAACCACTGAATATGCAGACTGTTCATCTGTGAACGCTAAAGAACAGATGAATACCACAGGGAAAAACTCCAGCATATTCCTCACTTTCCTCCCCTGGATTCCCACTCTCCCTGCACCTCAAATCTGAATCTTATCAATCACAGGCCACCACAACGATCCAACACCAGTCAGCCTGCAAAGCATCTCACACATCTCCAAGGCCAGCTGAACTATCCAATGTCCTGTTTCAGCGTGCAGATGACACTGTAGAATCCCTCCATCCTTACGCCATGACAAATTGATACACTCTCAAACATTTCCATTCACATTCCTGTAGTGAACAACTCTAATCCAAGCAAGTATCATCCACCATGCAATCCGCCTGTCACTCTCGAGAATAAAACATCTCAATAACACCTCCAAGGCACTAAGGCCATCGAATCCAATCCAAACCCAAATAAAACAGCAACATTAGCAACAACCTCACTCCTCGCTCAGTACGGTGATTTTCTCATCAGTCGGAACGGAACCCATCCATCACAGACGCACACCCCCACCTCCACCGAACCAAACTGCATTGGTTTATTTGACTCATCCGCGCCATCTGGCCTTGCAGCTCAACCAAAAATTCCACCACCAAAACAGTGAAACACCCATCCATCCACACGCCAAAGCAAAGCACCACTCCGGCGACAGCGCAGCATCAGATACCAAACCGGAACGAAAATCCAGCGACAGACACAGCCACTGCACACCACCGAAGAGAGGCACCAAGCGCAAGCGAGGAATCGGAGAGACCAAACTCACCGCGTTGCCGCTGGCCGACGCCGCGCCGCCGCGCTGCTGCTGCTGCCGCCGCTCGGCCGCACCCGCCGCCGGCGCCGTCGCCGCAGCCATCCCCCACTCCACCACCACCTCCTCAGATCGTCCTTCGCATCAACAGCTATCACTTCATCACCACCGCCCGCATTGGATCCAACCCCGAGTAGCGGCGCCGCCGCCACCGATCTGGCGTGCGGTGGAAGCGCCGCGAGCGATGTAGAAGCGAGTTGGGGAATGGATGGGGACTCGCCTCGCCTCGCGTCCGGTGGTTAGGATTTGGGCCTTGGGTTTTTGGAGGAGGATGCAGTCATGGAGGTGGTGGTGGTGGTGGTGGGCGTGGCCGCGTGGGACCGGACGTGGTCGTGCCTCTCCTCCTCCTCCTCTCTCAGCGAAAGCGACAGCGAGATTACTCACTCGCGGACTCGCCCGCAGCTCACACCCACTGCATCTTCTTCTTCCTCCTCTCTCTCTCTCTCTCTCTCTCTTGCTGTAATACTAGTCTCTGGCAATTACGCGCTACAGCTGCGAATGGCTCGCCATATGAGTCCGTCCACCTGATGTGGGGAGCTTGCAAAGAAAGCTTCTCGGATTCTCAAGTCTCAGGCCGCGCTACGACGCTACAGCGCTGAGCTGTCCCTCCCTCCCGGCTCTGGTCTGGCTTAATTAACCACCTGTCTCTGGATTTGCCTTAATCTCGTCCCCTTGTTTGTTTTGGAAATGTTAACCTGTCCAGATTTTGTCATGTGCGATGGGAAACGAAAACGGCATTTTCATGTTTCAAAATACTACAGTTACATACCCGCGTATTACAACGAGATCAAACGAACATGATTTAATTTGATTAAAAAATACAATTCAACTTTTCGGTATGTTTTATAGATAAAACCTTTTTTAGGATGATGTTTTATAGGTGGGATAGATGAGGGAGGGAAAAAGGATGATTGCCTTTTTATTTTTTACTTGCGTAAGTAAAAAATAGAAAAAAAATATTATATTCATTTTAAAATATATGTATTAACTTTTAGTTATATGTATGAACCTATCACATATATAACTTATTATATTTTGCAATGGAGTGAGTATTTTGGGTTAACACAAATCAGTTGCCAAACAACGCATTAGTATGTGTGAATATAAAAGGGGATTTGGTGGTTTTACGCGAGTATTTGTCAACTTTGCTGTATGGAGAAAAAAAATAACTAACCAAGTCAGTTCATGGTGTGACAGTGGGGTTAGCCAACTTGGGAATAAGTTAGGCGAAATCGCACTGCAGCCGCACATGAGACAGATCAAGACGGGGCATTAAATTGGTAGCAATTCACAGCAGCATGAAGTGTAAAGTGTGGCAAATACGTTTCCCAAGACTTGCTCCTTGGTATTGCGTGTTGCTAGGCGAGAGGTTCAGGCAGAGAGAGTAGGTGTGACTCCATGAGAAGATTAGGTGCGTGATTACAGTAAAAAAATCTTAAAACTTTGGGACCAATTAGATGAAAAGGATTGTTACTGTTTTCTTAGTGGCGTTGGCGAGCTGGCTACCTGTTCTTGTTTGCAATTTTAATTTGCTTTTCTCTCTCATTGTTTTTGTTTGTTTTTCTCATCATGTACCTGCTACAGTGTCGGGTTGGAGGGGGGGTCCTTTCAGGTTTGGCCCAAAATTTGCGTGTGCTGGACCACTGTTTGGAGGAGAGCTTTAGTTTTTGGCTGGTGTACAACTAATTGGGGGGGTTAATTTTGTTTGGGGATTTCTACTATCTGGCAGGCTAGTGAAGAATCTGCTATGAATATTCTCTCCTGTTCTGAATTTTTAAGTCTATCAGGATCAAAACTGTATCTGAAACTTTAGGCGTGTATCCATCTCAAAATGTGTGAATTTCGTCGAAAACAATTCAATTTCTCCTGGAATTTGGTAAAATTCCTAATCCTAAATTGGGTTGAAGCTGAACTATGCTTTGTAAAGGCCAAAGAGCCAAAGAGATACATACAAGTAGAGAATCTTTGTAAATGAAAGGTAACATGTAAACTTGTCAATTTATACATGATTGCAAATAAGTTGTTCTCACTGTAGTTTGGTCATCTACAATATGATCGCAAATGAGCGGCAGTTCATACGCTGCAATCATTCTTCACATCATCGCGTTGAACTACGCTAAAATGTTCTGCTACACCATCACCTCTCCTCGTCTCGTGTATGGAATTCTTTTTGGGTAAAAAGGATCGCTTTCTAGGCTTTTAGCCTTTTGCAATTGAGCAGGGGAGACAGTACATTCACATGCCGATGGTCTGGATGCCTCAATCTTGTCGCTTTTCAGCCTATTCAGGAAGCAGCGACGCGAGCCTTTGCAGAAAAATCCGTAGGAAACAAAAGCTTTCAGACATTTTCTCGATGTCAGTGTGAGTGTGACACCAAGATCTTGCCACAGCATGAGGTTAAAAGCCAATCAACCTGGGTTAACTGTAAACTTCCTTATGCTTACTACTAGTACCTCTCTTCATCAGTAAAGCCAATACCGTGCTACTTACATGTAGGTGTAAATTCGTGTGACAACTTTGTAGTAACTCACATAGTCGCATCCCCTGCGGTACCTTTTCACCAAATTTTGCTCGAATTTACCCTTTTAAATTTGAATTTTTTTGAAAGCCATTCGAAATATGCTTTCGTCCCATGTCAAAATCTAAATATCTTTTTTAACACAGTATATACGCAAACGTTTACATACACGTGCGCAAACTCATCTTCACAAATACATGCAATTCTTTTACCAGTTTTATGTCTGAACATGAACCATGCTCACATCTTATTTACACCACTTCCATTGCAAAATGCACGTTTAAGACCATGTTTTAAAGACAATAATACACAGAAGTATACTGACATAAAAGCTGCCGAGTTAGGTTTGCTGAATCTTCAATTTATGATATATGTAGTACACTTAGTACGGGTAAGAGCTTTAGTGACGGCGAAATGGTTAGTTAAAGTCATCAATGCAAGCCATTAATCGCGTAGGAAAGGACGGACTTGACTTTAGATTTGCAATATATACTTACTGTCTTACTCAGTGCATTTTCTACGGTGAGATCAGTAATTAACTAAGGCAATGTATCGCGTGGATTTGGATCGCACGGCCATACCAGTACGCAGATCTTCGTACTCGAGATTAGTACAAATCCAAGCTGATTACACAAAATACGTGTTCGAAGCTAGGATACGGAATTTAAGAAATACGCCTCTCCAGCTGAAATCAAGCAACAGGGTAATACGTTTTCCTGTTCGCAACACGTAAAAATGGTGTTTAAACAATTCTGCCCGAGGAAGCGGAAAGAGAAAACCAAGACGAATTAAGCCGCTAAAACCCTAACATTCCACGGCTGGTCACCTCCCTCCGGCCGCCACCATGCTGCTCCGCCGCCTCCTCCACTCCTCCCGCCACCTCGGCCACCGCCTCCAAACCCTAACTCCGGCGAGCACAGCCACCGCCGCCGCTGCCTCGTCCTCTCCCGTCTCCTCTCCCCTTCCATTTCGTCCCCTCCCCGCCTCCCGCCTCCTCTGGCCGCGGCTCCTCTCCACATCCGGCCGCGACGACGATCCCAACAAGCCATGGGCGTTCACGCCGGAATCCGGCGATCCGGATCCCTTCGCCGCCGGTGAGGACGTCGAAGTTCCCGCTGGCGAGGATCCACTAGGATCGAGCGCCGACGGCGAGGACCCGTGGGCGAAGGATTTCCGCGCGGAGGACAGCGAGAAGGGGGACGTGTTCGAAGAGATCTTCAAGGAAGAGGCTGCCACTGCCGCCCCGGCCTCGGGAGAGAAGGTTTCGGGAGCAGGCGCCGACGAGCTGTGGACACTGAGTGGGGAGGATGAGAAGGATCCTTTCGCGGAGGCCGTGCTGGGGGATGGGCTTGAGGGGATCGGGGATGAGGGCGCTGCGATTGATGAAGCCGATGCGGGGGAAGACGAGGAGGAGGAAGAGCGCAAACGGCAGGAGAGAAGGGCGAGGGAGCAAGAGCTAATGGAGACACTCAAAGGTGAATCTCTCTTTATGCAGTAACATAATTTTTCATAATATGGGTGCTGTTACGTGTGTATGATTACTTTATGCAACTGATTGAATAGCGTAGTTTGAGGCAATAGGATCATACCCGCAGACATAATAAATCTCTGAGATGGAATTTCCAAGTAGATGTTTGATGTTGTTTACTTACAATGCTGTATCAGGATGAGCTTGCCAGGTATGTATACTTCATTGGTAGCTTGTTAATGTGAGGTATCACAAATATCCAGTAGGTGTTTTAGGAGCAATTTGCTTCAATGCAGAAGTTGGAATGTACATGTTCTCCACTCACCAGCAGCATTTGTTTCATGTGATGCAACTCATTCATGTCATTTACCGGCAATTGTAATAAAGGTATCATGGAATCGGGTAGATAATTTCACTCATGATCATGTGACGTCTATGCTGTGTGCTTGTGCAACCTCACAACTGATTTAATTATTTATTATGCCTTAGTTACTTCTAATAATGTACAAAGTTTTTCTTTCTGGTATTAAGTAGGATCTTATGCAGGATTAGTCCATAGTGCATACATATGTTTGTAACATGTCGTAAAATAGTTTTTTCCTGGTTGCAGGTCCAAATCGTGCATTTGGTGATCTCATTGAGGCCTCTGGGATTACAGAGGATATGATTGCTAGTTTGATCCTCTTAAAGGATGTTAGGGGTGTTCCTGGATTACCTCCCCTAAGAGAAATAGAAGATAAAGCTATCGAAAAAATGAATGCAACATCAAGCAGAGCTGAAGTAGAACGTCAAAAGCAAGAGGAAATTGCTAAAGCACGTGTAAGACAAGTTGATGAGAAAGGAAGGGCTTATGGAACAGGGAAAAGGAAATGCAGCATTGCCCGTGTTTGGATTCAGCCTGGTGATGGGAAGTTCATTGTCAATGACAAACAATTTGATTCTTACTTCCCAATTCTGGATCATCGGGCTGATCTTCTTCGCCCATTTACTGTGACCAAGACTTTGGGGCTTTGGGATGTTACCTGTACTGTGAAAGGTGGCGGTGTCTCAGGTTAGTATTCATTTCTTTCGACATTTGCTCTTTATGATATCTCAATGGTTACTTTCCTTGTATGTTTATGCTAATGTTTCACAATAATTTTCTGGAGATAGACATGATAAATTTCTTTTGGTTTTATATGAAAGTGTTTTGCATTAACGATGCACATATAAATCCTTGAGTTGTGCATTGTAAATTGTGAGATATGGAATATATGCCATATTTCATGTTCACATGAGGCATTCATTCACGCATAATTTTGCACGCTTTATCTTTCAGTGCTCCACGGATTCCAGCATTAGTATCATACCTCAATGCTGGTGCCTGGATTCATTAAGTCGTTAGTTAATACTCTCTCCGTCCCAAAATATAACAACCTTTGTATGGATTTTACTCTTCCTAGTACAATGAATCTGAACATGAAGTCTGTCCAAATTAATTGTACTAGGATATGTCTAATCTTTGCATAGATTGTTATATTTTAGGATGGAGGTAATATGTTTTATTCAGTGTAATTTTTCTAACTTATACATGTTTGCTATTAGACGCCGCACGTTTCTACTAGTTGATTTTTCAGATAGGCTACAAAAACCTTCTCCCTAATTGAACTTCTTTTTTGCGTGTGCAGGACAAGTCGGAGCTATCCGGCTAGGGATCAGTAGGGCCTTGCAGAATTCGGAACCAGGATTACGCCCATATCTCAAAGCAGGTAAAGCAGATGACTTTTACTCCTCTAGCTGATGATCGGCAGTTCATATTTGAGCATTGAGATTGTTTGAGCATTATTTTCGCTATGTAGCAACCATCCAAAATGACTTTTATTCCAGCGAATGTTGTTGGCTTGTTGCTTTGTTATTCTTTCTCATTTGTATATTATCTTCCAAAACTTCTAATCATGTCTTCATGCTTGCACCAAACAGCTGGATATTTGACAAGAGACTCACGGGTTGTTGAAAGAAAAAAGCCTGGAAAGGCAAAGGCAAGAAAGAGCTTCCAATGGGTCAAACGGTAACAAGTAAGTTCTGCTTTTTCTTGGGCCTCTTTTTTTTATAATGAAAATATCTATTCCTGGCCCACAATTCTTGACTCGGCGTAGTTTTTGTCTGTCATTTACAAAATCAAGTAAAATCTGCCCCTCAATTCTCAAAACCTGGTAAAACCCGTTCCTCCAACCTACCCTGTTTGAGGTGGTTTGGACCCACAGACAATGGTGTCTGCTTGTCCTAGAGGGTCATGGTTGGTCTTCTAAGATTAACTATTGGTATAGTTGTCACTGTTTGTCATGTAAGCCTACTGTTTGTTGTATGTTCAACTTGTAGCCTCATTCTTAACATGAGAGTTGATGGATATTTTTTATTTGGTTTTGTAGTTGAGAGACGGAAATTAAACTGAGTCAATATTAAGGGATATGAGTATATTTTTTTATTTTATGGGAAGGTATATCCTTTTATCGTCCTTGTCTTTATGTTTCAGAGTAAGTATAAAATTACTTAAATCTTTTTTTGGCAGGTACCTGCTCTTGTTTTTTTTCTGGTCATGGCGTTCTGTATTTGCAGTTGGACTTATATTTTCGGAAGGTCCTTTTGAGCTCTATACTCATATTCCAGCCTTTACCGATAATGGGCAGAATGAGACAAGCATTCTGCTTTTTTTAATGTTTGACAGTTGACACAGCAAACTGATCGAGGGAAAAAAATCATTTGACCTAATTAAGATGCAGAAGATACATTGCTATGAGCTGTCATTAAAATGGACTGTGCCTCCGATGGAATTCGTTGTTTAGCTCACAGAAGTTATTTCAGTTTTGCTAGGATGGCATGGCTGTATGCCCGTATGTCAGCTGCTGCCACATTGTTCCTCCATGTATGTCTGTGCATGCTCTCTGACTGGTAAATGAAAGTTATGCGTCCAAGTCCAACTCTATAAGCAGTAATAAGACCAAATGGAATATGTTTCAAACGTGAGATGCCATTGTGCTTCTCTCTCAGCAGTTTTTAACAATTCTTTGAATCCACCACCTTGTTCATGGAAGCTAGTATGGGCGAGACTGCAAGTAATCAATACTAGCCATACAGTTGCACGCCCTCGAGCTTCTCGATAGTCGATGCCTTGATGTTATCGTATTTACCATCGATCTACTGCATTTAGCATTGCCTGTTTGGTAATGGTGATCTCCAAATTGGAGCAGAACCCATAACTACTTGCATCGAAGTTAGATTTGAATTCTCCTATAGAAATTGGCGCCTGATTGCTCCTCAAGCCAACAGCAGCAAATTGCCAAAACACTGGTTGAGCTTGAGCTTGGCATGATAGCTGCCAGCTTTTGGTGGCAGTGTGTTTGTTTTTGATTTATGAGTAAATTTTATAAAACTACATATACCTTAATCAAATTATCATAAAATTACAGATTTAAAATTTAAGGTGATGTATCACATAACTACAAATTTGATAATAAATTTATCATAAAATTATAGGTTTAAGACTAAATATCGTAAAACTACAGATTTAATAACAAAATTTTCACACAACTACATATTTAGGGTTTAGATCTTTAGCACTAATATGTTTTGACTTATAAATGCTTAAGTTTTGTGATTAAATTATCATTAAACCTATAGTTTTGAGATAACTCCGTTACTAAATATATATAATTTTGGGATATTCCACGTGATAACTTTAATGATACATCATGTTAATTTTGTAGTTTTTTGATAATTTTATCAATAGTTTTGTAAAATTTATAATTGCTTTAATTTTAATGTAAGTACACTGTACACCTTCCAACGTTCTCATCTAAACTACCAATGCGAGCGACCCACCCGATATATCGCCGTAGCCGCGTAACGCGCGAAGCAACGGAAGCAGGGGAGGGGAGCAGCAAGCTGCCACGGCTCGGTGCCGTTAATGCGTTCCCACCGCCCCCGCGGAACCGGAAGCGAGCCAATCCGTGGCCGAATACTAACCTTTCCCTCCAATCTCCGTCTCCGCGTCTACTTCCGCTTCACCTCCTCGTCCTCACCTCACCGCCTCGCTCGCCGAGTCGCGGTCGGACTTGCAGTGTCGCACCCCTCACCAACCCAACCCAACCCAACTACCCCAAATTCCCCCGCGTCGCACTGATCTCCATTGCCGCTACGCGACGGTAGGCACAACCGCACAAGCAAAGGTCAACCGCGCGTCGCCGGGGGCGCGGGGGGATGTCGGCGGCGGCGACGGAGGAGGACGGCGCGGCGGCGTACTGGCTGCGGTGGCAGGTGTTCGTCTGCGGCGCCCTCATCGTGCTGCCGACTGCCGCCGCGGCGGCGCTGCTCCCGCGGCTGCGCAGGGCGGCCGCGCCCCTCCACGCGACCGACCTGTGGGTCCCCTGCTGGGCGCGCCTCCACCCCGGGTGGCTCCTCGGCTACCGCGCCTTCGCCCTCGCTGCCGCCGTCGCCCTCCTCATCCGCCTCCTCGTCGGCCATGGCATCGACGTCTTCTTCTTCTACACCCAGTGCGGTCTCCTCCTCCACTATCTGGGCAAGCTTAATTACCTTGAATAATCTAAGACAAACATCGTACACATCGTCCATACAAACATATGTTTCGTAAAGCATACGCGAGCGTCTCGCTGTTCTATAATGTGGTGTAGAAATTAGCGTTTACCAGCGGGAATTGTTCGGAGTGATTTGACATAGCTGGATAGTAGCATTCAAAATGATTCACACATTGATCCATTGACTTTTGGCTGTTTACAGTATCTCTGTACTGCTATGTAGATTTGGAGCTTTCTGCTTTTGGTTTGGCCACACTGAACTAATTGCCCCGTGTCAGACAGATGGATCTGGCAAATGTTTTAAATATTCTGGTAGTTGTTTGATTTAGAAGGATGCAGTTGATCATCAACCCCCTTGTAGTTGCTTGCAGTCTGACTATTGATTTGATTATTTCCTCCCTTTTCCTTAGATGAACCTAACTGCTCTTTTGACTTTAATTAATTCTCTCCTGAATTATCTTTGCAGGTGGACCTTTTTATTGGTCACGATATATTTTGCGGTATGTTCATTGTTCCCAAGTTGTTTGTCTACCTTTTATCTTTTTGAATGTGCATATGTGCAATTTTATTTTTGATTTCTTTTCTAGATTGCCTATCATTTGATGCCTTCACTAATTGTGTGTGTGTTATTCTTAGTTTGCAACTGCTATATCAGCTCACGGATGTTGGGTTTACTCAAAGAAAAACTTGAAGAAAGCTGATGAATCCCATGAATTTCTTAGTGATGATGTGGAAAATCGTGAGTTTTCCACTTCTGGTGAGATGAAAAGAGATGAGGAGAAGATAAAAAACTATCATGAACAAATAGCAAATGATAAAAGAGCTGGATTATGGGGACGTTGCATGCAAATAATTTACCAGGTTTGAACTCACCTATCATTCTAGAATTGTAATTATGGACATGCTATGTGCTTTATTAACAATACTCAATACTGTCAATCTAAATCGCTTTATTAACAATACTCGATACTGTCAATCTAAATCCAAATGATACTGTTTTTAAGGAATATATATACAATAGTAACACTTGATGTTTTCTTACTACGTCATATTTGATATTCATTGCATGTGCTAAGCTAGAGCAAGTTCATCAGTTGATTGCTTGGGGCTATGCAACTCAAAGTACTATCAGATCCATAACTACATTTTATGTTCTCCATGTTATTTAGCACTCAACACAAACTAGCATCAATTTCTTTGGCCTTGTAAAAAAAGAATCTTCTCACCCGCACCACGGATACTGAGCTCCTGCCTTCTATCAAATTATGTGATGCTATAGCCAACTAATTGTTATATATTTACAGACTAGTGCAGGTGCAACAATGCTGACTGATATCACATTTTGGGGACTTCTTGTGCCATTCTTTTACCGTGATAAGTTTGGGCTTGCCTTGGTATGTAAAAGTTTTCCGGATGTGTATAGCCTCAGCTGTTCATCCCCCCAACTGAACGGCTACCGTTGGCAAAACGATTTTATTCAATAAAAGAAATAACTCCTACCTTGTCTTTTCTCACCCATTATATTCCAGTGGCATATAAACAATTACTTGTTATACTGAGCTGTAAGAATCATAGTGCAAAACCAAATCTAGTCTGTGCTAAACATTGAAGATGATAGTAGTAGTAAGCATAGGCAATCTAACAGTAACAAAATCCCCAGGTGTTTGTAGCTGGTCAAATAAAGAATTGGTGACATAATCTTATTTTTGGCTGATCTTGTCCTTTAAATTTTCATGCAGGTCACTGATGGCATGCATTCTCTTAATGCTGTTTTTTTACTGATAGACACATTTCTCAACAATATGGTAAGACAAAATCACACTGTTCTTTCTTTTACCTTGGTGTGATTATTTTACATCTGATTGCTTTCACTCTTTTCAGCCCTTCCCCTGGTACCGCCTGGCTTTCTTTGTATTTTGGAGCTGCTCCTATGTAACCTTCCAATGGGTCCTTCATGCTTGTGGAGCTATATCCTGGTAGGTTCTCCCCTGCCTTTTACATCAAGCAATGTAATGGAATGTCTTGATCCCCTTCATTATGCCATTTTATAAAGTGTCCCCTAAGAAAAATACATAAGTTAGAGAGTCATTTATGTATTCAAATCCCATTGTTACTTTAAGAAAAGACGAACTCACACTATAATATTCTTTAAGAAAAATATTCCCTTCGTTTCATATTATAAGTCGTTTGACTTTTTTCTCAGTCAAAGTTCTTTAGATTTGACCAAATTTATTAAAAAAATTAGCAACATCTACAACACCAAATTAATTTCATTAAATTTAATATTGAATATATTTTGATAATATGTTTGTTTTGTATTGGAAATGTAACTATATTTTTCTATAAACTTGGTCAAACTTAAAGAAATTTGACTAAGAAAAAAGTCAAACGACTTATAATATGAAATGGAGGGAGTACAACAAAAAGTGGAGAGGTTTTTGTAGAATGCTGCAATGAGTTGTACATGGGCATGCCCACATGACATAGTTTATCCAAGAGATCTGGAGTATGGACATGTGCATTCTGAACATGTGACCATGTGACAATTAACCCAAGATGTAGACTGCACCCACCCTGCCTACTTCTCTCTGAAATTTATTGTATCTCTCGGGCCATTTTGTACATATATGAGCCACCTTCTGATCAAGTTTAGGAGTAGTTTTTATTAACAGAGATGAAAGCCATTGTGCTCTAATTGGTAAAGTTGGATCATAACAAAAAAAAGGAGAGTTATATTTCTATTCTAGCATACTGGTATGTGCATTATTTCATTAATTGTGTGTTTGAAACAACGGGTAATGTGTTTTTTTTGGGGAATACACGTACTTGTGTATCTTTGTATTAAGATTTAGGGCGGCTTGTGTGTTGTTGCACGCCACAAGAAAAATATTTTTGAGTTTTCATATAAATGTTGTAACCATGCTTCCATATTCTTCAGGTGGCCATACCCATTTCTTGACTTTTCATCGTCAGGAGCTCCTCTATGGTATGTTATTCTCCTCTCAGTTTATCCTTACCATCCATCAGCATTGCTGTCCTGACCACACCATTAATTTTAAATTTTCTGCAGGTACCTCGCCATGGCCATTGTTCATATCCCTTGCTTCTTTCTGTATTGGTCGATTGTTAAGGCGAAGCAAACTTACTTCCCCAGACTGTTTCCACATGCTTACGTGAGAAGTTAGATCCTAACTCATACGTGCAATTGTATGAATAAATACATGCGATTTCTATACCCTTACTAGTACGAAATGTCTTCATGTATAGTCTGATAGATTAGCAATCCTTGGAAATTGGGCTGAGTTATGAAGCCCATCGGAGCAATGTTTCGATCAAATGAAATACGAAGAGCTTTAACATAGCCTTTGTTCTGTAACCAACATGCGTTCTTCGCATAGCAGCAAGCATATTTATACATCGCTGAAAGCTTTCTTTGTTACGATGATTCAAAATGTCGTGTGTAGGACTGAAACTGAAGTTGATGTAAATTCTGAGGCTCATCGGGACAATACCTCTAAAGTTAAATCTTCCGGGCATGCTGGATGCCTGGATGTGTTTGCTTGGCAGATACTAGTACAGCATTTGTAGGCCTATGTGCTCTCTATTTTAAGCTAAATCCTTAATATACCATCATCTTTGCTGTTGCATCCAGGATGTGTTTGCTTGGCAGATACTAGTACAGCATTTGTAGGCCTATGTGCTCTCTATTTTAAGCTAAATCCTTAATATACCATCATCTTTGCTGTTGCATACTTGCATTCATTTTCGTTCAGGAAAAGAAGTTGCATCCGTTGATTCTGAATTCTGATATCAAGGGAGGCTACATTCTGATATAATCAATCATGTGCTAAGCTATATTCACAGTGAAGATCCCAAGTTTCTCATCAACTAATACAATTAGAACAGGATACAAATTATACCCTCGCCGCCTCGCAGCGTTCGAATCAAAACTTAGCTATACACAATCACCACGACGACCTCAATCCCCAATTAGTTGGATTCATCCTGCGCCATTGTGATCACAAATGCTCTCACAATCTCTGCTTGTCGCCGCCGGTCGGCCTCCCCGACGACGACGCGACCCTCTTGACGAAATCGGCGAAGGCGTCGGCGTAATTCGGCCCGGTTTGCAGCCGCACCAGGTTCGTACGGTATGGTATCAGTATCGTCTTGAGCCCTGCATAAGCATCGATGGATCGATCTCACATTCGTGTACACAATGTGCGCATTTTTCGCATGATTCGGCGAAGAAAAGGAGGGGGGGAAAACAATGGGGATGGATTGGATTGATGACTGACCGAAGATGCACATGGAGCGGTAGATGGCGGCGGCGGCGATGCCGTCGCGGGCGGGGGTCTGGCGGCTGCTCTGGAGGCAGCGGAGGAAGGCGAGGTCGGCACGGAGGAGCTGGGCCTGGTCGTGGGTGTCGTAGGCCATGTCGTGGCAGTAGCAGCAGAAGTCGAGGTGGTCGGCGGGGCGGCGGTCCCAGAGCACGGACCCGGCCTCCTTGCCGCTCGACCAGTTGGGCCCGCAGTAGTGGCCGTAGCGCGGGAACATCCGCGACAGCCACGCCCTCGCGCCGCCGTGCCACGGCAGCTGCGCCACGTACGGCCGGAACAGCGGCACCGCGCACCCCACCAGCTGCCGCTCCGCCTCCGCCTCCGCTGCCGCCCTCCGCATCGCCGCCGCCGCTGCGCTGGGAGAGTCGCTCGGCTGCTTCGGGCGCTCGCGGCGGGGGATTAGGGAGGAGAGAAACGAGATGAGGCGGTCGACGCCGGGCGGCCGCGGGGGCGGCGGGGGCGCGTCGGCAGATGTGGTCGGCTGGGTGGTGGTGGTGCGGAGGAGGGACGCGGCCGGGTTGAGCCGGAGCGGCGGCGACCTGGTCGACGGCGAGGCGGCGACCTCCATTGCGGCGGCCTTGCGCGTCGCCGCCACCGCAGAGGCGGCGGATTCCGTCGCCCCGTTTTCTCCGGGTCGGTCGCGTCGCGTCGCGCCGCGGCGGTGGCCGTGGCCCGTGTGGCTATGCGGATTTGTTACGTTTTTTTTCCTTCTAGTTGTTTGTTGGGGTGGGGGCCGCGGCGAGGGAGAGGTTATTTGAGGTGGGGATTGGGCGGGCGGGTGGTTCGCCGGTTTTGGGTGGTGGGAGGGGATAAAACGGAGGAGGATTCTGGAGGCCCCGGCGCGGCGGAAGGGTGACGCGTGGTGGCGTGACTCGTCTTCGGTTGGCGCCTCTCCTCGCCGAGTTGAGCTGTGAATTGTGAATTTTGTGATTGCTTTGCCGTGTGCCGTTCGTTTTGGTTTTGCCGGTTTGGAGCGGCGGTGGAGTCGGCCGGTCGGCGCGGAGGGATGAGACGGCAAAAGCGTGGTGTTCTCCTGAGTGTTCGGCCCCTTTTTGGGAGATACTGCCGGTTTTTCAGCTTATAACTCATTTTCTGGATTCTATAGCTAGCTCATTTTATAGATTCTATAGCTTTTGATTATTAGAATATGGTGAAAAGTTAGACTGTTTTAGAAGCGTTAGAGATTTTTGGGAGAAATTGCTACCGCCACAAAAGCTCTGCTATGCAAAGAAAAGGTTCATTTCAAACATATTAATTTCGTTGGATTTTCACATGAACCTATTCGTATTCTATAAAATTCTCTTAAAATTTATCTGTTCCAAAAAGCGCTTAATAGTTTATGTGACATTTGGAGACTATCTGGCGAACAACAAAACCTGCCTGTTTCTGGGTATCTTTCCAGCAAGCTCATTATAATCTTATGAATATTATGTTCAGCATATATATCACACACTGTCCAGAATCTTCAAGGCGTATATTGTCAGGGAGGAGTTTGCACGGTGTCAAGACAACGACCAATACGTTGTTGTACAGCAAAAGAATATAGAGAATATTCTGTGAATTCAATAGGAGCTACCGGCTAATTTCCTCTTTAACCGCACTATACCCGGCCCATCTGAAAATTTTGACAAAAAATTGGCCAGCAGGGTGGCAGCTAGAAATAGTCAGTATGGGCAAAAGAAGACTATTACACTTTAAAATTTGAATCGTATGTTGGGTTCAGCTCATTTGTTTGACTCGATAAACTCCCGGTATTCCTTCTTCATTTTAACACCAGAGACAATCCTGCATAGTCCAAGGTTAAAAGACGATCAGAAGGGATGTACGGTGGCATCGTATTAAGTAGGCAGCAAGTAAGAGAATGCCAATGTTATATACTACTATAGCAGCTAGACTTTATCCAAGTAAAGAGTGTGAACCTGAGCATTTCTTTATTTTTAAAAAATTGAACACATGGTGTTCCCATGATGCCTGCAGCTTCTGCTATTTCAGGATCCTCCTCGATGTCAATTTCAACAAAATGAACGTGTTCATTGTACTCATCTATAACCTGAAAAAGATATATCAATATTAGCAAGTGCCAAGTAGCAACGCTAACAACAAACTAACACAAGCACAACTAAAAGAACGGAACTTCTGTAGAATAGTGCAGCAACCAAATGTTAGTCAAGCAACTATAAATATCAGTTCTACAAGGTTTATCAAGAAGCACTGAAAAACAGTGTTGTCCAGAGCACAAGAACACCACAAAGTTAGCATCTTGAAATGGATTTTCTTTGATGATTGGATATGTAGATCAGAGAAATGAACTTGATTGGTCATATTGTAGATCAGAGAAATGAACGTTAATGTGGCCTGTCACTATGAATGCACAATGATCGAGCGACCGGAGGGCCAATTAGAAATAGCTGTATATCAAGGCATTTTATCTGTCTAGAGTGATGATTTGTGACGACTAGAGCCTAATTTCAAATTTCAAGAACAAACCTTGCTTAGAATTGGCTTTAAGGTTCTGCAGGGACCACATGTCGGAGAAGTATATAGAACACAGACAAGCCTTGGACTTTCATGATATATTTTGCGGAGTGCATACTGCAAAGGAAGCAAGCTCAAATCAGTTTTCACATAAATGTTTGCACCAATATGAAGCCACAGTACAAGCAAATGTGTTAGGTACCTGTCCCCTGTGCTTTGTGTGAGAAATGTCAAAGCCCATCTCAACATCTCTATCTGTAATCTCCTTCTCCTTTTCTTCGCGAACAGGCTGTAATTTTAATAAAAAAGAACGAAGTGCATCTTGTAAGCCTGATCGGTTGCTAGAGATGGTTAACTAAAAATGTTAAATGTGCATTGATCCATACATATACGATGAGAAATAGATTTAGTTTCATCCTTTCACATTTCTAGAATAAATATATTCTCGATTACATATAACAACACCAATACATGCTGACAAGGTTCAACCTCAAATTTTATACATGAAATAAAAGCACAATATGGTCTGCACATAATTGCTGTATATGGCAACTAAAAACCCTAAAATTAGAGGAAAAAGATCAACAGCAGAAATTGCTGCAGTGTCTGGTGTACCAGTAATCATAGACACAAAACTTGACAGTGGAACAGCTAGCCTCCTTGGAACAACAATTATCGAGCAAAATAATGTTGGCAGAAACATCAGTCACCATGAAGAAATATATGCTGCAGATAGTACCTGGTGAAATTCAACAAGAAGGTCATTGGCAACTAAGTATCTTTCCACTGACAAAGCAGCTACGCATCCGGATCCAGCTGCAGTAACGGCTTGCCTCCATTCATGATCCTGCAGATAAACATTAAAAATGCATTAAAACTAGAATACTCATATTTAGTATTCCAATGCAGCTAGTGTTCAATAAAAGAAACCATGATGTGCTAGTGTGCTACAAGACTACAACAAGACATGACATGCTAATGATTATGGCATATACGAACTGTGGCAGGATTATATTCAAATGTCAAGAATGAAACACATTACAGCCATGTAGAAGTTACATACATGAAGTGAAGGATGGAGTTACCTGCACATCGCCAGCAGCAAATACACCATCAACTGATGTTTTTGCAGTGCCTTCTTCAACCAAAATATAACCAGCATCGTCAAGATCAATTTGACCTTGTAACAACTGACTGTTTGGAGTATGTCCTATGCCGTAGAATAGACCTTTCACCTCAAGAACTGATTCTTCTCCCGTGTCGGTTCTCTTCAGTTGAATACCAGACATCTGGCCTTTGGGATTGCTGACAACATCCACAGCTTCTGTATTGAAATGTACTGTTATGTTGGGATTGTTGAGTACTCTGAAACATTCGCCATAATCAACCTGTTAACCAAACATGCAGGGAATTGAAAATTTTACCTCATTAATATTTCATGCAACTGAAGACAAGCTAACATCCTTCAAAGAACATAACAAATTAATGTATAGATAAGTTCCAAAGTGTTTGTCCTCAGGTTTCTCCTAAATATAAACCAATATTACAATTTCCATGGTCTAACTTGGTGAGATGCTAAAAGTGAGTCAAGCTGCAAGGTTGCTTAGTCCATGTCAAGAGATAATTGAAAACACCATTTGAAAGCTGTAGCCCAGCATATAACTATGCCCTTGTAAGCCAGATCCAAAAGGCAAATGGGTTGTAAAAATAAATAAATAATTACTACAGCTGAAAAGAGAAAAGCAATCCTCCTGTGTTATCAGTCATTTAAGCTATTAACAAATGTGAATGCACAAAACAAGTGAGGTCCTAACAATTCATGGGCAAGATATTTACATGAACAGAATAGTCACTTGAAGGTAAATATATACATTTACTAGGGATAGGACTTGAAAGTTCCTTACCGGTCCTGCATAGCTTTGGATGCTCGTAGCTGATCCTTTCGAACAAGTAAATGAACGTGACGTGCATATTTTGTCAAATATATAGCTTCCTCTGTAGCTGTATCACCACCTCCAACAACTGCAAGAACTTGACCCTTAAAGAGTGGGGATGCTCCATCACATATTGCGCATGCACTGATACCTCTACTCCAAAATTCATCTTCACGAGGTAATTGAAGGCGCTTAGCAGTAGCACCAGTAGCAATGATTACACTATGGCATTTCACCTGTATAGGACACTCACTGGGATGAGCGCAGCAAAAATATTTGTCCAAAGTAGTTGTGTGCACTACAAATTATAACAGACGACTGCTATATCAAACTGGTCATTATACTTATAGAAAGAGATGTTACAGCACAACTAAAGAACTAAAGCACATGACTAGGCAAATAGTGTAAGAGCTAATTAAGTAAACCATATAAAAACTGTATACTGATATGCTTTCCCTGACACAACTTGACCAGCTCTCCTTTGTTTTATTCTCAATTAAATGGATGATAGTTTTGTTTAAATCATACTAATACCTTTCTTTTCAAGAAAAATCACTATGTCAAGAACATTGAATTACCATAAAGTAAACAAACAATGACAAATTGTAAGTCCATAACTCGAAAAGGAGGAAGAGCATAGTGATGCTAACCTCACGATCACTGCTACGAATAACAAACGGTCTGCTCTTCACATCCACAAACTCAACATCCTCCTGGTGAAGCTCAGCACCCCACCGCTCCGCTTGCTTCCGCATTCTGATTTAATACATGGCCCCAAGATGATATGAGCGAGCGAACATAACACTAACAGTTCAAACAGGCAAAGAAATGAACAATGTTTACTTGTCCATTAGATCAGGCCCAGTGATGCCATCCGGAAACCCAGGGAAATTCTCCACCTCGGTGGTGGTCATCAGCTGCCCACCAGGAACGCCACCAACCTGGTAGCCTTCGAACACGACGGGCTTCAGGTTCGCCCGAGCGGCGTAAATCGCGGCAGTGTACCCTGCCGGGCCAGAGCCTATGATCACCAAGTTCTCCACTCCCTTGCCAAGATCTGCACGAACAACAAATCATCGTCTTCAGCTCCATGGACAGCATCAGATAAAATACAAGAAGCTCGCAAGCAACTTTGCCCCGCGTGGACTCAACACTCGGAACAGTCCAAATCTAAAATCTGAAGCAATAGAGAGCGAGGGCGAGCACCTGATGGAGGCGGGGATGCGGGGGCCTCCTCGTCGACGGCGGGTGCGGCGGACGCGCGCAACGCCTTGGCCTGGCGTGCACTGGAAGCCCCAGCCGCCGGCGACGCCGACGACGAAGGCAGCGGGCGGCAGGAGCGATGGAAGAAGGCCCTGCGGCGGCGGGAGGACGGCGGCGCGGCCGAGAGTGCGGCGGCCACGGCGAGGCGCGTGACCGCCATCGCGAGGAAGGGAGGAGCGGGGAGCGGAGGGTGTGGAGTTGGGGAGAGGGAGAGGATGGGTTGGGGACTTGGGGTGGGGTGGATAGGGGGTGGGTAGTGTGGGTTCTTCCTTCCTTCCTTCCTTCCTTCGCTCGCGTACGTGCGATGCGAGTGCCGCGGCTGGGCGAAGCTGGTTGGTTCTCCCGTTTCCACCCTTTGTTGTGCCCCCACCTCACCGTTGTCCTTTCCGCCGTCGAGCTTTCATCGACCAGTCTCATTCTTGGTCAAGAATTTTCAGGTTGCATGGTTGAAAATGCCATTACGTAATTTCTCATGAATTCCTTATATTCAGGAAATCCTAAATGTATTAGAGTTTATCTCCAGATCATGTGATAGAATTTACACTACTGTCCTATATAACACTATAACACTGACATCCAAAAATACTTTAGTAGAAAGAAGAGGGAAAAAGTCTAATTACCCCTAATTTTTGATTGAAACTTCATGTAACACACTAAACTTTAAAGCCGAACATTTAATCCCCTAAATTTTACAGTACCATTTATAAAACACCCTGCGTTGGTTTTGCATAATGGTTTTTATATCTAATTTGTATATAAGTTGGATGAGTTTTGATCAGGTGACATACATATTGAACATATATTAAAATCTTCGCTTAAATCTCTCTTCACCCCTTGTTAGCTATCGCTTACAAACAAGTATCAACATAATAATAGTATAGTATCACTATATAGTATAAATTGATGATTTATAACTGAACATATGCAAATATCTTGCATTACAGTTATTCAAAGCTATTCGCTTAAGCTTTCAAAATACAAAACCATCATCAAAAACCGTCTTAAGGGTAATATGAACAGTATTGCAAAGTTTAGGGGTTAGATGTCCGATTTTAAAGTTTAAAGGGGCTAGATAAACTTTCATCCAAAGTTTAGGAGGAGGGGGTATTTGGACTTTTTCTAAAGAAGAAAAACTAAAATTGCCCTTATTAATAGAAAGTTAGTATTTGTGGTTGGATAGGTAAGGGTGTATCGAAGGAATAAAATTTCTCGATTTAAGGCACATGATAAATAACTTATTTTCAGATAAAATTTGTACTCTATAGATCAACTCATTTTGGACGGACAATTCCTGTGCATCAAATAAAAAAAACATAGACATTGGATGTGTAAGAAATCCTATATTTTGAATTTCTAAATTATATAAGAAATTGAAAGCCTTGTATGCATGATTTGAGTTGCAGGATGATGATACTTAAACCATTGATATAAATCGAGTATCATGTGACGTCACTAGTATCAGTATTTATTTGAAAATAGTTCATTCTGCTTTACTTTAATTTCATGTTCAAACCATTTAGATTCCAACATAAGATATCTTCAATTCAACATAATTTAAGAAAGCTCAGCCAGATCTCTAAATACAAATACCTGTCTCTCCAAAAAACCAAAGCCCAAACAGCCTTCAACGGCTGCTGTCAATCCCCACCACCGCCGCCTTCTCCCACTCCCACCACCCCAATCGCCGGCCATGCCGTCCCCGGAAGGCGGCGACCCCGCCGCCGCGCGGCCGCAGCGCCGCGTGGCCGTGGAGCTGGAGCTTCCGCTGGCCCCGGCCTCCCCCGGCGGCGCGCCGTTCGACCTGGAGGCGGCGGTGTGCAGCCACGGGATGTTCATGATGGCGCCCAATCGCTGGGACCCCGCGTCGCGCGCGCTGGTGCGCCCCCTCCGCCTCGCCTCCGACCGCGCCGCCTCCGTCGCCGTCCGCGTCTCCCGCCACCCCGCGCGCCCCTCCGACGCGCTCCTCGTCTCCGTCGTCGGCGCGCCCGACGCCCTCTCCCCGCTCGACCAGACCTCCATCCTCGTAGGTGTTCGTTCCCATGGTGGTTGGTGTGGGTTTAGCATCCGTTTCCGTGTTCGCGCCTGCTGATTGATTCGTTGGTTTGGTAGGCAGGAGCAAGTGCGGCGGATGCTGCGGCTGGATGAGGAGGACGGGAGGGCCGTGGCGGAGTTCCAGGCGATTCACGCCGTGGCGAGGGAGGCGGGGTTCGGGCGCATCTTCCGCTCGCCTACGCTCTTCGAGGACATGGTCAAGTGCATCCTCCTGTGCAATTGCCAGTTCAGTTTTCCTCTCCCCTTACCTTTCCTTGCTACATCTGTGCGAATTCTGATACAAACAAGTCGCGATATTTAGGGATTGCCATCTTTCATGTGCGCTGACAATTAGATGAGAAGTTCACAGATCCTCTACGGTGGTATTGTTGCAATGCATTTACTAATTTATATCGTGTTCACAGTTGATAAGAACTGGGTTGTTAGCCTCATGTTTGCTTCGCTAGGAATATTTGCTGCTTGCCTGGAACATTTCTTATATAAAAGAAGATATGATAAAAAGAGTTCCGAAACAGTACATGCTGTGCAAATGAATCTGTGAGTATAGCTGAGACTGTTTAAGAATTGTAAGGAACATTGATGAAATTTGGTGCACCTGAAGTGCATTGTTTTCTAGTATTTGTAACTGCATTTGCAGGCTAGCTCATATTATATTCAATCGTGCTGTTCAACCGCAGATGGACAAGAACCTTGTCAATGTCTACTGCACTGTGTGAGCTTCAATTGGAGCTAAGATCTTCATCTAGCACCGAAGATTTTCAGTCAAGGACCCCTCCAATTAGGGAACGTAAAAGGAAGTGCAGCGATAAGCAGAATGTCCGTCTGAAGCTAGAAACAAAATTTAATGAGGATAAGTTGGTGTGCCTAGAGGATCCAAATCTAGCAACTGACACCACAAATCTGCAAACATATGAAAACTCCTTTAGCTTGCCTTCAGCTGCAAGTGAAACATGCAACACATCTGAGGTCTCACTGCATCATTCAGAGCTTAAATTGGGAAATGATCTTTGCTTGGAAGATTGTGGTGGAGATTTTCCTACCCCGGAAGAATTGGCAAACCTTGATGAGGACTTTTTGGCCAAGCGTTGTAATCTTGGATATCGAACCAGACGAATTGTAATGCTTGCACGAAGCATTGTAGAAGGAAAGGTATGCCTAGAAAGGCTTGAAAAAATACGCAAAATGTCTGAGCCAGCCATAGAAGGCCTATCATCTATCCCATCCTCCTATGAGAGACTGAATGAAGAGTTATCCACAATCTCCGGATTTGGCCCTTTCACTCGTGTCAATGTGCTCATGTGTATGGGATTTTTCCACATGATCCCAGCTGACACTGAGACAATTAGGCATTTAAAGCAGGTACATTTTCCCCTAGTATCTTGCTTTGAGATTTCTAAGGTTGATAGGTTTCAATGTCATGTTCATGTATTGCCTCAAATTTGCTGCAGTTTCACAAGAGAGCAAGCACCATCAGTTCTGTTCAGAAGGAATTGGATAATATCTACGGCAAGTATGCTCCGTTTCAGTTCTTGGCATACTGGTACTTCCTTTCTGATACACCGTGACCGTGGTATTTAGATTGACATGTGTTTGATATGCTGACAAAATTCCTTGACGAAACAGGTTCGAGCTATGGGGCTTCTACGACAAGCAGTTCGGTAAAATCAGTGATATGGAACCGATCAACTACAGACTATTTACCGCAAGCTACTTGAAGAAAGCAAACCGTCAATAGCTGAAAATACAGGCAAACATGTTGCATTCCAACCCAACAAGAAAGATATTTATTGTGGTGGTTTATAGCTGCCACTTGTTCTACTATATTAGTGTTGACATTATTTAACGTTAAATGCTAGATACATGCAGAACACTTGACTTGTATCTCCCCTAAATCAGCTCTGTTTGTAGGGTAACATAACATCCCATTCTAGCATGGGCACCGCATATTTTGCTACACTTCTTGAATAAAAATCAGATGTGCACCAAATATTTTAGCAATAAGCACTTGTTTTGCTTCCATGCATTACCCCTTCCATTGGAAATGTTCAAATATTATAGCAGTTGAAAGGTAAGTTGTTACAATCCACAATCAAACAACTAGCATCTCTATAACATCAATAACACAACAGATGGGAATGATCCCTTGTAAAAGTAAGCTTCGTACTAATAACATTTTTACATAGATAACCAGCTGCCAGCATGTAGAAATACCTTCTGGTCCAAAAAAACATATCAATCAGGTCATTCCTACAATGACTTCAAACTGTAGGTCAAGGATCTCTGTCCTGCCCATAGACTACAAAGGAATTTACACATGAAGAAGGCGAATTCATGTTTATGTTGGAAACATCATGATAACCACCCCTTCTTTAGCAGAACTGATCCAACCAGAATTGAAATTCCAGCTATCACAATTGTGACAAGAAATTGCTTGCGTTGTAAGCCATGAGTGCGCTTGGGTTGTACTGGTTGTTCTTCTGCTGGATAGCTCTCTTCTTCTTCTAGCGTGCTTCTGTCACTGAAATTTAAATTATCACAAGGTAAGCTAACTTCTTACAATATATCTACCAGTTTCTACAAAGAAGTATCTTGCTGGTAAATAATGCTAATCTAACTGAAAGTTATATTGAACCAAAAATAAAATGTATTGGTGACTAATTTTGCTGGTAGACAATGCTAATCTAACTGAAAGTTGTATTGAACCTTGTCAACTTAAACGAATAGAATGCATAATTTAGAAGCATGCTTTTACCTTGAAGATTCTGAAGCAACAATGGGTTGAGAATGGAACTGGATGTCGTGTCCAATCCGTTCCCGCAGTCTGATGTACTTCCTGCAAGGCTGACAATATTCTGTTCGATTTCCACACACATCCTGTACCAAGTGACTAGTATAATTAGAAAAGAGACGGTCTATACTTCCGGCAGTTGTATTTTTTAAAGAAAATCGAATGATTGTTTGGTTTGCAGGATAGTAACTTCTGATGTGAAACACAATTATACCTGGTGCTCATAAATATCAGCTGCAGGAAGTTCAAAGTCACAATATTGGCATGCAAGCATCCTTTGTGGGCATTGTAAGCCTTTATGAAGATCCCATAGCTCACGTTGTACAGTTTTTTGGCAAAGTGAGCAAATCATCTGCATTCATAATATGACGGTACAGATTAAATCTGTAATACAGAAATTATTGACTATTGAAAGAACATTGTGACAATGAAGATATTCTGAAGAGCTAAAACAATACTCTGGCTAAGATTAAAATTAGGAGACATACTGGAGCATGGTTTTCATCATAGTGTTCATCCATTAGCTTCCTTGGAACCATATACCCACAATGTTCACACTTTTGAAGGTTGCGAGCGCAGTGTGCAGAATGCAATGCGATGTTTGGAGATGGAACTTCTCGATGGCTGAAGAATTTGAGGAAAACCATGTCAATCAACCAAGTAAAATGCTTCCAAACACCATGTCAATCACACTCCTACCAGTTAACAAGCACGAGTTGGATAAAAACTTGAGCAGTTATCATACACACGCGCGCACACACACAAAAAGCAGTAATGTACATGAAATTGATTTTTTTTCACCGGGCCAATGTACGTGAAATTGATTTTTATTTTTGGCTGGGCCGATGTACACAAAATTGACTGTCAGGGGGTTTTCCTTCCCCGATCATTAGAGAATTAGACGAAGGCCTTACTGAGAATACAAAGCAACCATGGTATCGGGTAGAGACTAGAGATGTCACTATACAGTAAAAATACCAGCTTGGTAACCAAGAACCCTAACACTGCCTTCCCCAGAGTAGCTGTAGCTGTAAACCATAGCCTGAAAAAAAAACCTGCCCTGTAGAAGAAAGCCAAGTCCTAGGGGATTGTTACATAGCTCCTCTACCCAGCACGCAGCAAACAAACAAGCAGCAGATGACAGATTGCTACTGGTAGCGGGAGAGGAGACCGGAAGGTAGGTTACCAGTGCGCACAGGTGGCGGTGGTGATGACGGGATCGGCGGAGTCGGCGGCCATGGCTTGCGATCGCTCGGACGGGGTCACCGGCGGGAGGAGAGCGGAGAATCGATCGAGAGGGGTTTCGTGCGGTCTGGTCGGAGGAAGAAGGAGAAGAGAGGAGGCGAGGCGGGGTTTGGTGGGGAAAAAACTGAAAAAGGGTGGGGGAGAGGAGAGACAGAGTCCGGAGAGAGATTGGAGTAGTCAGTAGAGTAGGAGACGGAAAAGGAGAGGGGATTGCGCGAGCGGCGAGCCGAGGACGACTTGGCTTTCGAGCTGTGTGGTGTGGCCCTTTCTCCTGTCCACAGCGTGGCTGGCTCTCAGGGCCCACCTGTCTGTCGCTATTGAATGCACCGTTTATGAGCCGCTTTTATCGTACCAGCGTCGCCAACAAAGGTTGCTGTGGGTTGGGCATTCGTGTTTTCTTGACGGTGGATAAACCATGAATCCATGATTTTCTTGTGCAGAAGGGCAATACTACCTCCTTCGTTTTAATTTTTTTTCTAATTAAAATTTTTTTTAGTTCTTATCAAGTTTATAAAAAAAATTAGCAACATCTATAATACCAAATTAGTTTTATTAGATCTAACATTTAATATGTTTTGGTAATATGTTTGTTTTGTGTTAAAAATATTTTTATATTTTTCTGTAAACTTAAAGCTTAACTAAGAAAAAAGTCAAAATGACTTGTAATATTCTCTCTGTTTTTTAATATATGACGTCATTGACTTTTTGAGATACATTTGACTATTCGTCTTATTTAAAAAAATATGTAATTATTACTTATTTTATTGTGACTTGATTTATCGTCAAATGTTCTTTAAGTATGACTTAAAATGTTTATATTTATAAAAAAAATTAAATAAGACGAATAATCAAACGTTCGTTAAAAAATCAACGATGTCATATATTAAAAAACAGAGGCAGTACGAAACGGAGGGAGTACAAACGTTTTCGGGGGCTAAGATATTAACTCATAAAATTTTGGCTGATGGTTAAAATCCATGTGTTTTTGGCAGAGTCCAAATTTATCCATTTTTATGTCCAAGGTGAATAATCATGAAATATTGGACATAATGCTTATGTTAATATGCATCAAAGGCTTCTAATGAAATTTTGGGCCGGATGCAAATTTTGGTTTGAACGCTAACACTCACCTGTTTCTAGGCGGATGGCAGATCCATGCAATTTTTACCCCAACGTTAATAATCATGAAATTCTGCGTAAGAGGCTACAATTTATGCATATTTGGGCTCTAGATTAACACACAAAAAATTAGGCCAAAGGAAAAAAAATCATGTTTTTACCGAGTCTAAATTTGTGCATTTTTAGCACAAGAAGATTAATAATCAAGAATCTTGAGCAGAAATTGGGGCCGAAGGCTGATGATACTCATCTGTTTCTACTATAATGGCATGATTTTCGTGTGTGGAAGGCTAACATACACGCCCTTTTGGTATAATTTTTTGCCCTTGATTAAAATTTATGTCCTTTTTGCCTCATCTAAAATGTGTGCGTCGTTTATGTCCAAGGTTAATTATCAAGAAAAATTGGACAAATCAGTTATTTTAACGTGTTTCTGACCGCAAGGGCAATTCTCATAAAGTTTTGGGCCTGAGGCAAATACTCATGCGTTTGTGGGCCCAAATGGATACTAAAGAAAATTGGGGCCGAAGGCTGATGATACTCACCAGTTTTTAGGAGGATGGGCAGATCCATGCAATTTTTACCACAACGTTAATAATCACGAATTTTTGCGGGAGGCTCACATTTATGTGTTTTGGGACTTTAGGTTAATGCATAGGAAATTTTGGGCCGAATTTACACATTTTTAAGCCCAAGTTTAATAATCACGAAATCTTAAACAGAAATACCATGCTTAAGGGTTTTTGGCCCCCAAGGCTTACACAAGAAATTTTGAGCAGAAGGCTATAAATCAAGAGGTATTGGGCTGGTGGTAAACATTCCTGTATCTTCTAGCCCTAGCCCCTAAGGCTAATCTTATCAAATTTTGGCAAGGCTAACATTCATGTGTTTTTGGGCCCAAAGTTAACACAAACGAAAATTTTACAGTGATGTGTTTTTGGCCCAAGGTTAACGCAGACGAAAATTTTGGTCGAAGGCCAATACATTTGTAATTTCGATCCAAGGCAAATATTATGTTTCTAGGCAACGGCTGAAAGATATGCTTATTTGGCCGAAGGTCAATAATCATGAAATTGTGCGTGGGAGGCTAACATTCATGTGTTTCCCAAGGTTAAATACTCACAAAATTGTTGTGCCAACGCATAAAAATTCATGAGTTTTTTCCCGAATCTAAAATTAATGTAGTTTTGGCACCAAGGTTAATCATCACAAAATTTTTGACAGAAAAATAATGTTTTATATTTTTTTGGCCCCAAAGGCTAATTACTAATGAAATTTTAGATCAAACGCTAATAACTTCTATTTTTTTTGCCAAGGCTAATACTCAACACTAAAAATTCATGTTTTTCTTGGGTAACATGCATGTGTTTTAGGGGCTAAGGTTGATGATACTCATGAGCCGAAGGTTTAAAATCCATGTGTTTTTGGGAGAGTCCAAAGTTTCTCCTTTTTATTTCCAAGGTTAATAATCACGAAATACCGGGCATAATGCTTATGTTAATATGTCTCAAGGCTTCTAATGAAATTTTTGGGCTGGACGTAAATATTTATTTGTTTGTTGCCCAAATGAATGCTAATGAAATTTGGTTTGAAGGCTAATACTCATATATTTCTAGGCGCATGGCAGATCCATGCATTTTACCACAAAGTTAATAATCGTGAAAACGTTGCTCAAGAGGTTCAAGAGGCACGAAACTCACGAAATTATATAGATCGAAGGCAAAACAAAATCATGATTTTTTTCTATGGTTAATATTCACGATTTTTGTGCCGAGCAAGGCAAGGGCTAGTAGTCATGAAATTTTCGGCCGCAAATAAATATTCATGTTCTTTTTTCCAAAAAGACTAATACTCATGAATTCTGGTCAATGGCTATGATACACAAAATTATAGGCCAATGGCAAATTTTTTGCACTAAGGATAACATTCACGAATTTTGCGCCAAACAATCCCAATTATAATACTCATGAAATTTTGGGCCAGAGAAGAATATTCATACGATTTTTTCCCAAAAGGTTAATACTCATGAATTTTGGTCAAATGCCACAACTCATGAAATTATAGACCGGGGGCTATAAATCATGATTTTTTTCCTAAGGATAATATTCACATTTTTTGGATCAATGATCCCAATGCCAATACTCCTGAAATTTTGGACGAAAAAATATTCATGCATTTTCTCCAAGGTTAAAACACATGAATTCTGGCCAAACATTATAACTCATCACAAGTCCCCTAGATGAAATCTGTGAAACCGTAGCTCACCACCAGAGTGCACAACGAACCCAACCTTCGTTAGTTCGCCTTCCCCTCAATCCCTCCTCGACTGCCTCGCCATTACCCTCCCCTTCTCCAACGACCATGCGGCCCAAACACACCAAACTAGCCCACAATCGGGCTCCCAAAATGCACCAGAGAGAGCTTTCGCTATCAGGGATAGACAATAGCTGGCGAAAGAGAGGGCCGGGGCGCAACTAACGCAACCCATTCTCCTGAAATGCCGGGCGACGGTGGCAGTGACGAGGAATAGGATTGGGGTGCTCAAAAGACACGACGAAAGGAAGGGGCAATGCAAGGGCGCGATGGCGAGCTCTGTACAACGGATGCGAGGCACGGCGTGGCATGGGAGAGTGAGAGGGAGGCGATGACAGCAAGGCCGCTAGGGCTTGGGCGGTGGAGAGCGGAGACGCAATAGGGATTGGAGGAGAGAGAGGTGGTGTTGCAAGGGAAAATATGGATGACAAACACATAAGTCATGCAAACCTAAAATCTATAAAAACAGATGTATAAGATCTGTCAAAAAAAATGAGCACTTAAAATTTATCCAATTCATCAAAAATAAAATCTAAAAACTACCATTAAATTTTAAAATGTATTTTACACTACATATTTTCCCGTATTGCGAGGTGCTTCCTTCTGATGTATCGGTGAGGCCGTGACGACTGACGAGCGGAGCGGGAGGGGAAAATAGGAGCATGGTGGGCCTAAAGTACTGGGCCTTCCATCCGTCTCACAAGCGAGCGCTCGTGGGCTTTCAGCCCATTATCTTTTTCTTCCTTTTCTTTTCTTTTCCAGTTTTCATACGTTTATTGTTTGTTTAGATTTTACACACCTTGTTTAAAAAAAAGGCACATGACTTTTTTTTCAAAAAATTGATAATAATCCAATGGTTTTCATCATTCCCCTAGTAGGAGTATTAAATACCACTTCCCGGTGGGTGAAAATAAATTGTTCTAACATGTAAAAATTTTCAAAAGTACATGAAATGGAACTTATGCCTCATAAAAATTTACAAAGTTACATAAAAAAAACGAACTTAAATAAAATAAAGTAAAACCATATAAAAGGAACTAAATTTGCACATCACATAGCACTTCAATTTTAGGCGACTGTAAATTAATAGATTTTTAGACGTCTTAAACCTATGTAACACTCTTCCTAGTTAAGGTCGTTTCACAACCAACATATATAGCAGCAGTAGTGGTACAGTAGAAGTCAAGGCATTCTTGCGAGGGTAACTGAAAGTGAAACTGCCCAGACCGCACGTCGTCGTCTTCACAACAACAAATCGAGCCACAAAACCGAAGGCTCGAATCAGACGTAGCAGATGCTATCTTCAACTTCAAGTCAGCGGCTCAGCGTGCGTGTACCCCCAAAGTGACCATTCCCTGTCTCGACGTCCATGTCATTTGGGCAACCTCACACTTTGGAATTATTTCAGCTAATTTTTCACTACTTCTAGTGCATTAATTTCAAGTAGATAGTGGTAAGGTAAGCACGCACGCTTCAAAGCCATGGCCTTTTTTTCGCCTGCAGAACGAGGAGGATAAGGAACAGTGATTGCCAACTGCAAGCCTGCAACTTGGTATTATCTATCTGATGGTGAGATTCCACTAACCGTTGCCACCACTATCTATATCCCATCTCTCTTCTTTTACTTTATTAGCTTTGTAGAATTCTAGGTATGGTTGTTGCTAACTTGCAAGTAAAAAAAAATTATTCCCCTCAACTTTGCATCCATAGTTGAAAAAACATTGGTGGTTGATGAGTGTATTCGCAATTAGAAGCTAGCCGTTTCTTGGAGTAGAACATGTAGGTGAAGGTGTTCATCATGCATCGATGGATATATCTATCGATCGATCGATCACTAAATCTCACTATGTGTAGTGGAGTCGTGTTGCAGCTGTCCAAGTGTGTGATGGGTACTTAGGTAGAGGTAGATAGCTTTATGGCCACTAATTAGCAGTCTTTATTGACGCTAAACAAAAGCTGATTAGTATGTTTCAACCAACCGGAAACCCAATCCAGGCTGGAAATTAGGATAAGAAGCACGGGGATTAGCATCGATCTCGATCCCTGGGCGCCTGAACCTGCCAAAGTTCCAAAATTTGTAGTGATCCGTGCATGAGTTTCAGATAGATCCTCCTATGACAGCAAGCTGTTCAAAGTTCTTGTCCTGCAAGCACCAACTTGTCTCTGTCATTTGCATGCTAAACACCATCTGAGATATCACCACAGATAATTACAAAAAGTGCACACCTCAGATTGCAGTACAGATGCAGTGTAATTTGATTTCTTTATTGAGTATATATTCACATCAAGTTCATAGAACTGAAATGTGTAAAACCACAAGTACATCAATTCACAATCTAATGCAAAGAATTGTCAGGTCAAGTCAGTGTTTGAGTAGCAACAAGAGAAGAAAAAAAGAAAAAAAAAATTGTGTAGAGAGCTATAGCATATGGGAGTAGTTAATTTGGTTAACCAAACCGGGTCAAATCAAGCGAACGATCAATCGATTGATTGCTCACTGGTGGCTCTCTTCTCTTTGCCGGCGCCGCCGCTTGCCGGCGACCAAGTATCGGTGAGCTTTGACGAGTTCCTCCCTGAAGCGTGCGAGGTCGAGCCGGACATTCTGGCGGTCGAGGTAGACTTTCTTGGTGACGTCCCAGCCGCGCTTGCCGACACCGGCGGGGTCGGTGAGCACGGGGTCGCCAGTGGGGTACTCGCGGGAGAGGGAGCTCTCCTCGGGGAGGATCTTGTAGCCGACGTAGCGCAGGCCGAGGCGCGCCGCCGGCTCGCCGTAGTAGGCGCCGGCGGCCCAGTCGGTGCCGAGCGGCACCACCTGAACGAACACCTTGCCGGGCCGCATGAAGAGGAAGTGCGTCATGGCGGCGCCGTGCACGCCCACCATGGCGTCGCTGGCGTTGAGCTCCCGGTATATCTTGCACAGCTCGGTGGTGCGCTCGGGGCGGACCACGCGCACGTCGAACCCGACGTCCGCGGCGAGCGCGGCGACGTCCGCCTCGTTCTCGATCACGCGGGACCCCGTGCGCGACACGATCACCAGCCTCGGCCTGTCCGGCGACGGCGAGGCCTGCTTCGCCGGAGGCGCCATGATCGGCAGGGCGATGGAGGTGGTGGCGGTGGGCTTGGCCGCGGCGGCGCGGCGCTTGCGACTGCGAGCGGCACGGCGTTCCAGCCGCTCGAGGTACTGGATGCGGCCGCGGTAGGCGTCGTCGAGGAGCGTCCTGAAGTGGCGGATGCTCTTGCCCTCCGGCGTCTTCTCGGGATCGACGGTGAGCTCGCCGTGGATGCGCAGGCCGGCGATCACCTCCGGGAAGCAGTGCACGCGGCGGTCGGCGGTGAAGTCAATCGGCGAGAACGCCGAGAGGCGGGACACGACGTCGCCGTACTTGGTCATCCACCAGTCGTGGTACTCGAGGATGACGAACACCACGCGGCGCCGGAAGTGGTTAGACGTCACGAACAGCGGCAGGATCCCGTCGTTGAATTCGTGGTACACGTTGCCCGTGTACCCGCCCGTGGAGAACACCACGGCGGGCACGTCGTGCACGACGTCGCACCGCGCCGCGTCGCCGGGGGACACGCGGCGGAGCCGCACCTCGTCGATCGTCGCCATGACGTTCGCCTCCCACTTTCGCGTGTATGGCCGTATCCTCTCCTCCTCCGTCGCCGCCGTCGCGTTGCCGGACGACGACACGAGCTGGAACGACGCGCTCGCCGAGTGCATGCGCACGTCGCCGCGCGCGAAGCAGATGTCCGCCCGCGTCGACGTCCGGTCACAGCAAAGGCTATCATTCCCCATGCCAGAGCACGGCGCGATCTCCACCGTACGCCGCGCCGCCGCCACCGCGCCGCCGCCCTCGTCGGAGTGCACGAAAGAGAAGAACGACACGGGCGCGACGAACAGCGTCCCAACCGAAACGAACGACAGCAGCAGCAACCCAAAGAAGCGGCGCATGCTGAACGCCCTAGGCTGCACCGCCTTGCAGTTCTTGCCGCCGCCGCCGCCGCCGCCGCCGCCGCCGTAGTCGTGGTAGTAGTACATGACACGGCGGGCGGCACCGGCCTTGGGCGGCGTCGAGACCTTGCATGCGACCTCCTGATCCTGCTCGCCCTTCCTGAACTGTAGGATGTAGATTCTGTGCTGTTGTTGCACCATGCTTGGCTTGGCTTGGTCTACAAAAAAAGAGAGAAGGTTTTGGGGTTTTGGATTGTGATAGAGCCGAGGGTGAGAAGCAGGGAGAGAGCTTAAATGGTATAGAGAAGAGTATAAAAAACTAGTGGCGGTTAGAGGTTGAGCTATGCTAGAGCAACCCAGCCAGCAGCATCACTGATGGAACATCTTCCAGCATTTTGGTGGGACCATCGATCGGTAGAGAGCATCTAAATGTGAAAAATCTGTTCATATGGTTTTGTTATATAACTGTTAGTACTATATGTTTTTTTAGCGGTCAGAATCATATATCATGCGTTATCATTTCCGTGTTTCTGGAGAAGTCTAATTTACTTTCATGTCTCTGTCTATATTGGTTGGTAAGAAACTATAATGTCTAGCTTCGGCTATAAACTGCTTAAAGAGCATTTAGTTTCAAACCACACATATAATAGATATTGACGAATACAGTTTATAAGTTTGAATCAGGTTTTCCATGCAGTTTTGTAGGGGTCACCGTTTCCCGATGTTATCACGGTTACCGCGGTAGCTGTGCGTTTACCGAAAGATAACCGAGAAAAAACCATGAGGTTTCAAAAATTGGTCGTACATGGTTACCGCAACAATCGTGAGGTAACTGTGTGGTTTTATAAAGCCTGATTTAAATACCACTAATTGATCAAATACATTGAGAGTGAAGTCAATTTATCAATTCCTCTAAAAAAAGGAAAAGATGAAGAGGTAGTCTATCATTGAGCTAGTATTGTTTGTTGCATTCTACTTGTGTTGTGTGGGCATAGCCTTTGGTTTGTGAGGTTGGGGAGTTCCTAGTTTGAGTTGGCAATGCTAGGCTGGAAGGTGGTTTCAGCATTGGGGATGGGTCCATGTGTACATTATTTTTTGAGGGGTTTCCAAGCCATCTCAGTTCGATTTGACCAACCAACCCACCAATTGCATCTTCTCAAAACCAACACCGTGACGGCAAAAAGAACTTGGATCCATTCAAAAACAACAGAAATAAGAGATATGATGGATGCATTCATTCGTTGAATAGTTTCAGTCTTTCAGACTTTCAGACCATGGTTTGAGCTGTATGCATGCACAGCTAGCAGTAATGCAGAAGTTGGATCCTATGTAACATCACATTATCATCACTATAATAAAACACACTGTACCTGGACAGCATAATCCTTTAAGAACGAGCTTAATCAGTACCACTAAGCAATCTTAATTCTTTTCTTTGAGAAAATACACTTTCAGAAGGATGGAAGATGCACATCAGTTCAACCCAAGTTTTGCCGGTACCAAATTCTTCAGGTACGATACCAACTAGACTAATCTCAACCAAGTAGTACTCTGTATCTACTAAATGCAGTGTACACGTATGCTGAATAATATGTTTCCTTCTGTTTGAAATTAAGTATGTTACTCCTGTTTGAAACTAGGTACACTTTGAAATGGAGGAGATCACCAAAAAGGGAGAGAGAAAAAAATAGAAACACCAACAAATTTTTTTGTCTACTTTGTGAGCATCTGGCTTGGTAAGTGTCCTGTAATGCGAGCTTTTGGAGAAAGGAAGGTTAGCAAATGGAGTACACTTTTCGTGAGCTAACTTTCTGACGCAGGCTAATTAATCAATGGATCCTACGAAGCTGAAAAACGAAGTAGCAGTCCGTGCCACTTTTGTCAGATCCAACTAATTTAAGCTTTGGGCGATCTTAGAGTTATGATCCCTATATAGCTTCACAAAAAAGAACGCCGGTTAATGTTAGTCAGTATCTGTGGTTAAAAAAACAAAAATGCTGACTTAGTTCGGCCTACTAGGTCATCCTGTATTCCTATTGAGGTTTACAGTTCACAGGTCATAAGTTCAAATTCAAAATTAAATACAAACGCGTAGAAATAAAAGTAGGACTCAAATTCTTGATTATCTAAGCAAGTGACGTGATTTAACCATAACTACTTTTACTACCCGTTCTGTTTTACTTGTGGATTTAGATATTGACATAGTATCCAATATACGTGTTTCATTATTACCTTTTATAACTATATATTTATAAAAGCTATTAAGAATATTACTATACGTAAGTGGTTTTCACGAAAAATCTATAAAAATCATTTTATCATATCAAATCCTAATGTGTTTATATTAATTAATTATTTAAGGTTTTAAGATTTGACTAACTACGTGCTCCCTTCATCCCAAAATATAAGGGATTTTGGTTGGATGGGACACATCCTAACATCCTAATACTACGAATTTGGACAGGTTTTATGTCCAAATTCGTAATACTAAAATGTGTTTTATCTAATCAAAATATATTATATTTTCGAACGAAGGAAGTATATTTGAGAATTGAGGCATACAAGCCACCTATACTGCAAGCTAGGCTCAATATAAATATCCACGTTCACGATACATCTTCGTACTTGTATGCTTTTTAATTTTTTTATTTTATTTTGGACAAATAAAATCATGAAAATCTCCATCCCATAACCCACATGGGCCCTCGCGCACAAAATTTTAATAGAGTCGTACAGAGTACAATCCCAACGGAAAATAACTGATTTTTATTGGAAAAATGCAAAGTATAGATAGAGATGACATAAAAACGACTTCCTTTCAGTGAAAATCATATCATCTGATGTCACCATGCAGAGTGCCGGTGAAGCGATCACCTGATCAGTTAAACACCAGGAGCAGTTGATGCTTACTAACCCATACAAATAAACATCATTTTTCGTCGTCATGTCACCTAAGGTGCCCAATCAATTGTTGTTAATCAATGTAGGGATTATCAAAGACCAGGGTTGGTTAGTGTCACGGGGTTGGTTCATGTCTTCATGGTTAGGCCATCAACACACACCAAGCAGGGTAGATGAACCAAGAGTTTCTTTGGGGCAGCCGCTTTAGATTTTGAGAAACGACCGATGAAAATTCAGCTAATGAGAATTTTGAAAAAACTAAGAAAAACAAATTCTGACTTCTATTTGAGAAAGTTTGAGAAAATAAATTATAACTATATTTTTTCTAAATCTAAAAAAAACTGAACTGTTTTGAAAGAACCTACAGCCTATCGATCAAAAGCTCTTGTAAACAGCCCTAGGGTAGCTAGCTGCATGGTGCAATGCAAATATACAAATGCACCAGAATGCTCAGGCTTAAGGAGTAATAAGTGAGCGTGTGAGAGTGACAGGTGCAAAGAAGCTTGTAGTGAAAAGCAGATAAGGACTAGAACAACAGCCCAAAGATCATGCCAGTGATCTGACGGCGACTCATCGCCTTGACCCCTGTAGCTGTACATGCATTGCATTGCATTGCCTTCTCCGGTTGTTAGTTAGTGTGTCACTGCCCTGTTTGCGTGTCTAGACCGCTGCCTGATGCCTTGGCCTTTTTTACATTGGACGGCCTCCAAAATTCAGAGGAAAAAATGTTTATTTAGGGGGAAGAGTTGAAAGGATCTGGTAAAAGGTTCATCAGCCGGTGACCTATGGTACACGCTTCAATAACACCATGGTCACATTTTTGAAAGCAACATATCTTCCTTTTTCTCTAAAAAAGTATCTTCATTTTGGTGCCAAGACATTTGGGTAATACATAGCGACGCGGTTACGAATGGTCAATAGACGTGTATGTCATATTTATTGACGCGTGCAAATACATAAATCCACATGATGTCACTATTTATTCACACTAATTTTACGGAGAATTGTTCATACGTGGAACCCTTCGGACTTGTTCGTTTTAGAGGAAAAACAAAAGATTTGAGTTCTTAAGAATTAATTTTTATGAGTGACATTAGGTTTGTAGGGTTGAAGTATAGAAAAATCAAAAAATTTTCTTTCCTACAAGTTGTATAGAAAGAACATAGAAAGTTTTCATTCACTCGAATCTTTTGAAAAAATTCATATGGATTGATGTGTGTAAACATTCCTATTCCTTCACTTTTTCTATTCCTATGAATTCAAACTGCTTCAAACCAAATAAGTATTTCATGTCCCTGTCAAAAATATTTTTCTCTATTTTGTTCTTTTTCTTTTTCCTTTTGAGTCTCAATCTTCACCACCATTGTTGGTTTCTGGTGCCTTCTCGAAGCAAGCAAGAAGAGATGGAGTTGATTAAAAAGATGAGAGTTTGCTTGTGTGCCACTGGATTGGAGTGGAGAGCCTTTCGATGCTTCGCTGGCTTCCGGCGATCGATCACTCGTGCTTGCAGCTCAAATACCAACTGTTGTACGTTATCACCACTCCCCTCGCGTACGTATGGGAAATTTTCCATGGAATTCTGTGGGAATAAAAAGGGTTTTGGGATGTGATGAAATGAAACCAGGCTCACACACATACGCTTCACTGCTCGATTTTCTTTTTAATACCCACAAACACGCGTGCGCACACCATACTCACAGACCAGCAAGTATACCTCCTAACTCATGTTGAAGTGTTGATTAAAAAAATTGAGAAGATACATAAAACGAATTGAATCATTATCGTATGATTAATTAAGTATTAATTAGTTTAAACTTAAAAATGAGATTAATATGATTTTTTAAAGCAACTTTCGTATTAAAATTGTTTTAAAAAAAATACACCGTTTAACAACGCGTGGAAAACATGGGTTTTTTTCTCTCAATCTTCTTCTGCCAAATGCAGGTGGTAATACCACTTCTGCTTCACTTCAGTGAAAGTTATGGGGGAAAAGAGATATTTTATAGTGCAGGACAGTCGCTGTGTTCGGCACCTTACTTTGAAAACTAATCCCCTGTACATGTAAAACAGAACGACTGATTAACACATAACTAATTAAGTATTAATCTATTTTTTTAAAAATGGATTAATATGATTTTTTAAAACAACTTTTGTATAAAAATTTTTTATAAAAATTATACCGTTTTAACAGTTTGAAAAGTGTGCATGCGAAAAAGAGGAAGGTGAGTTACCAAAGATGAGGAAGAACACAGCCTAAGTCTTTGGTAATTGCATCAGCTAGCGTCTAGAAATTCAGATGTGCAATTCACCCAAGACCTCTTCGCATGACAACAATGAGCCGCTGAATTGGCATCACTTATTTGTTTTTGCCTTTGATTTTGCAAGGCAAGGCTGACGTGTCGTGCAATCTGAATAGTACTAAGCTACTGAATTAGACCGGTGTCCTGACCCTTCAATACGGTGCAAATTATCTCGTGATCTAACAGCAAAAGATCACCATTTGGTAGCACTGATTCCATCAGTAGTAGCTGACTGTTTACTTGACCTGGCCTTGCAAAGGGCCAAATCAACAAGCCAAGCAAAACCTATACCTCTCCCATGCTCTCAGGTCTATTCTGCCACCAGTACACACAATTAAGCAACACTGATCCCCTCTGATCTGGTCCGAGAGCAAATATACTCCGAACTGGTCCACCAACAGGTTCAGGGTCGTTAATGCTCGAACGCGACACCAAACTAATTAATCTCGGCGAAGCCCATAACTCCAGCCAACTAACCAGCCTTGACGTGGCACATTACCAAGCTCTTTCTAGCTTATTCACCGACTATTAAAACGGATTATTTGTACACATTTCGGAAAATACATTCTCTTAACAAATATCTCTACAATATTATTTAGACATTTTTTAAACATAGTACAGATACACACGCTCGTAAAAATAAAAATACATGCATATTCACCTCTACAAACACACGTACACTCTATACATATAAACACATCCAAACATTGAACTGTTATATATTATGTTATATATTAAGATTGATGATATTATCATTGATGTCCAGCTATCGACGGTACATTGCTTACTACTTAAAAATATGAGCATTCATGTTAAGTTTAGGACTAGAATCATAGTAGAGAGTCAAACCATTTGTTAAGTCTATTTCTTGATTTATCATTGTAATTGATGAATAGATAATCGACGAATAATGATAATAATTCGTACAACAATATTTTCTTCAAGGACTTTTGTTTAATAATCCAAATCAAACCGGCCATGCTACAGTATCATCTCCATCGTTGTGGGTAAGAGAATGACGTGGCGTCCATTGGCCAGCCAGATAATTAAGTTGGAGGAGATGAGAGATCAGGTCAGCTGACTGGTCAAACCGATGATAAGGGTGCTATACTGTTAATCTCTCCGTTTCAGAATATAGTAATCTAAAATAAGATGAGACTTATTTTAGGACTACGAATTTGGATATTTGAGATGAATTACCTTCCTAAACTATCACGGTCGATCAAATTACCCCCTTAAACTGAAATACCAGACATTTTACACCCTGAACTTTTTATACCGGACTAATAACTCCCCTGAACGCTGTTCCGAGCGGTTTTGACTTGAGCTTGCACATGTGGCGCCAACGTGGCAGTTTAGTCAACAAAAATAGTTAAAAAACCTCCCTGGGCCAACCTATCATCCTTCTCTCTCAACCCAACCTCTCCCCAGCCCCTGCTCTCTCTCACACACGTGCTCGGGCGGCCGGCGGTGGAGGCGAGCGGAGCTCGCCCGGGCAATCAGCGGCTAAGGCGAACTGCGTCCCACAAATCCTGCCGCTGCCACCTTCTTCTCCCCTTTGGCGGGTGGAGGCGGGTGGAGCTTGCTTGGGCGGCCGGCGGCTGAGGAAAGCCACTTCCCCCAAATCCGGTCATTGTCACCCTCTTCTCCCTTTTGGCCACTCGCCAGCTCGGCCTGAGCCACCTCGCCGATGGAAATACCTAGCCCCATCTTCACCATACCGAAGCAGAGTCTCCCCTGCCTTCCGTCTCCACGGCGCATCACTAGAGCGACATCGTCTCCTCCGACTCAAACGAAGCTGCCGCCAAGCTCCCTCTTATCCTTCTCCCACCCCCACAACCTGAGCTCCCTCCACCTTTAGGGCCGGCTGCCGGCCGCCGCTCGTTGTCCTTCATTCCCTGTCGCCACTACCGTCCCCGCCTTGTCGCGCTGGGCAACAGAGAAGCGAGAGGGTGATTGATGAAGAAGGAAAGAAGCGGAGAAGAAAGAAGAAAGAGAGAAGCAAGAAGACCTCCGCTGTCGGCCGTCCAGGCAAGCTCCGCCCTATTCCGTCGCCGGCCTGTCTTCGCCCGAGCTTCTCGTGGACGGCCAAAGGGGAGAAGAGGGCGGCGGTGGCCAGATTTGGGGGAAGCGGCACCCGTCGCGCCACGCCCTCTTTGGCGCACCCCTCCGCCTGCCGCGCTACGCCCTCCCAGCGACACCACCGCCTCTAGCGCCCTCCTCGGCACATCCTTCCGCCCACCGCAGCGCGCCCTCTCCGCACCGCCGCCTCCAGCGTCATCCTTGTGCCCGTCACCCATCGTGCTTGCGACGCCCCAACCCAACAGCCACGCCAGAGAGATGAGAGAGAGATTAGGTACTCCATATGACAAGTGAGGCCTATGTTTTTTTTCTGATTGGATTGTCACTTTAACGTCACGTAGGACCAAAACCGTGATTGAATTGCCACATTAGCGTCACGTAGGATCAAAACAGCTTCGGTTTAGGAAAGAAGGGTAATTCGTTTGATTTAACAAGTTTAGGGTGTGAAATATTTTTCGAGTTTAAAGGAATAATTCGATCGATCGTGATAGTTTAAGGGATAATTTCTATTTTTTCATATAAGATATTGGTAGTAACTAATGGCGGTGGCGCGTGATAAGGATGCGATGTCACGCGGCGGCGGACGGGACAGAGCCGCCCGCCCGCCGCGGCCGCGAACGAGACGAGACGAGGTGTCACGGATCGCGGGGGGGGCTAATGATGGGGTCATCATGTGATGAATGGGACGCCGGACGCCGTTAACCACTGGTTTTTCTTATCGGCTATCGATTTGTTGTCACCGCCGTGGTGACTAGGCCGGTACACTAGCGCTAGCTTTCTGTCTTTGAAGCAGCAGTAAACTGCACTATTTCCTCCGTGCAAAATAAACGAGCCTGGTATAAGATATGATAATATTATCAATCTGGATAAAACATTTATATTAGATTTATGATACTAAACTATATATGTTACATCCTATATTAGATTTGTTTACTTTAAAACAAGTGAAGTACATAATTACGATGAAGAGCTAAAATTTAAGAGTTACTATTTTCGTCTGATAAAAAACAAACCTGACGAATGTAAAGAGACTCTTATTAAGATTCGTAGTAATATGATGTGTCACATCTCGTATTAGTTTTATTTTTTATGGGACAAAAAAAGTAAATATTAGTTTTAGAGTTTTTTGTTTTTGTTTATTTTGTAGCTAATGATAGAGATAGCAATGTTTTACCCAAACTTATTTTTAGGGTGCTTAGTTAGTTTTTTCACTACTTATCGATCGTAGCTCAACCAAATCAGTCTTTTCTTTTAGAAATATTTACCAGTTTTTACCCAAAAAAACCTTGAAATGATTTACTAAAATTGACACACAAAAAAAATTACTACTGCGTTACATTCTTGCGCAGTCGCGCTCGAATGGAGACGGTTATGCGGCTGTAGGTTTGGATTGTATCATTGTTCAACCTGTGAATTGAAAGCCCAGTCAATTGTGTATTAGCTTTGCTCCAATAGTGCTTGTTAGTTAAACTATTCTGCGCTAGGGCACTATCCTCGATCTATCATCCTACGCGGCGTGCATGACTTGATCTGAGTTGCGTGAGCACTTGGCACTCGTGACACCCTCTGCTGCTCAATTTGCCTTGCACGCCGGCTAACCGGCTGGAACCATGCGTAGACTAGCTAGCACTGGCGCTTCAACTGTTAATTCAGCGTGCTTGCATGCGGCCAAAACCTGTGGCCTGGCCATGACAAAGACTGTTCGATTGTCGTTTAATATGAAGATAATAGTATAATATTAATATACTCTCTTCATATTTTAACTGATAGTGTTGTTAACTTTTTGATATAACGTTTATAACTATTCATCTTATAAAAAAATTATAAGTGATATTTATTTTATTGTGATTTGTTTTATTGTTATAGAAACTTTTATCCTGACTTGTATCTTTTTATATTTGTATTGAGTTTTTGATAAAACGAACGATCAACGTTATGTTAAAGTTTGTTGTATATTAAAAAGCAAAGTATTACTACGTATCAAACCTATCGATGGTTTATTTCTCCATTTTTTTCTCTGGTACCAATCAAATAACAATAATTGGACGTGTATGATTGGAAGAGCTCCAGCTCCTTTTCTTTCCATGCGTTATAATCATCTCATAGATGCCTCCTGGCTTTTGGCTTTCTGCATATCCTTCTGCCTTTGGAGTAACGGGCATGGATTCTTATCCACTGGCACAGTTGCCAGTTTACGTAAGGAATGGAATTTTTTGGGTTTATTATTGTGAGGGAAGCATCAGACATTATAGAATTGGGGCTTCCCATGTTCAGAGTATATTTAACAGAAGAATAACAGGTATATTATTCTCCAACTGATCATCTCACCAAAAAATTCTAATATAATTATGTGTAGACTGATCTAGAGAATACATAGGCTTTGCTTAAGGGATGTGAAACTTAGGAAGCATAATTAAGCAAAGCGTCACTTTTAACACCTGCAAGTAATCCATTGGCCGCAATTATTAGTTTCACCGCAAAAACAGTGGTTTATCCGTTTGCTTAAAAAGTCACAAACAAACAACAGTTTACAGGTATCGAAAACTGAGGTGCAACGCAATCCGCAGAGCTCTGAATCATCATCAATTCATCATCATGCATGTTCCAGCACAAGGTGGCAGAAATGTTCTTGAAACTTGTACTTGTTGCTTCGCTTGCTCCCCTATCTCTCGAGATCTAATTAACCCTTTCTTTGCCGCGTACGCTAGGAGAGGGATTTGATTGCTAATCATCGTCAAAATTGCACGGAATCAAATTAAAGGCCGTGGAGTACGTCTCATGCAGGCCATGTTTGACCATACAGCCCTCTTAATTATTCTTTTCTTCTGAATTAAGAGTACTTGACTTTCTTGGTGTTCAGAGAGTACTCGTCAGAGAGATAGAGATCATGCCAGGACATTTCTTTAGAATGAATCATGGAGAAATCCAAGTACTGTTACAATAACATTTTCTCCAGGTTGTAGCATGTGGATGTTCATGGGATGTGGTATCCATCTGGTGCTGTACATCGGCAGAGGCAGACTGCCTGAATCCAGAGTTCATGATTTGTGCATTACTCACACACACACACTATCAGTTGGTCAAAGAGATGAGTATATGTAAAAAAAATATTAACGATAAAAAATAATCTATGGATAAAACTTTTATATTTATATATATATATATATATATATATATATATATATATATATATATATATGTATGTATGTATGTATTCTTAGCAACTTAAAAGTTGATAAAAAAAATTATATTAAGAATATTTTAAAATTAACTTTGAAATCAAGTTTTAAAATTTAAATTTTGAGAGCGGCTGATTACAGACGATGAGGCTGCATATTGTTAGCAAATCAAGTAGTACTTGTGATTGCTTTGGGATCCAGGACTGCATCACTGGAGCACTTTTGCAGCAAGCAACCGAGTTGGTAGCACTAAAAAAAAATTCTCCAAATCATTTGCAGATGACATGTTCATTTAGTTAGTATTAGTACTACTGCTACCACAACACATCTGCGCAGCTGCAGCTAGCTAAGTAGCAGCTGCCAAGTACTGCTGCAGTTGTGGTAGGAGCAGTCGGGGACCGGTAGTTGAGCTGAAACTAATAATCTAAGTGCTGTACAGCTCGGAGCTGATCCCTGTGATAAGAACTAGTGAGAATTGTGTTGTATTAGTATCATCTATGTAGTGAATCAAATAGGCATAGGCTGATGATATGTATGTTGGTTCATGGATTTGGATGTGTCTAATGGAACCTAATTAGACAGAGCCGACCTAATGTTGCCATCAGTGAGACCTGTACATGACTTGGAATTGGGAAGAGTGGATTGGATTCTATGGACTGCAAATAATGCATAGGCTGGGGAATCAGAATAATTTAGTGGTTTATTTGGTGGTTTCTTGGGATGCTTAAGTCGTTTTATTAGTAAGTATATAGCAGTGACCTGTTTGGTCCCCAGCTCTTGGATGGATAGGTAGTAGGACAGTTGAAACAACCAGGCAGCTCTCTGTTCCAGTGGGGGCTATTGGTGTCTGCAGGCAGTACTAGATTCTTATTCTTCCTTTTTAGCAAACTTTTTGGCCTCTGGATCTGTCCAAAAGAGCAATCAAGAAAGGGGACATGCATGAAAGTTTATTTCTCACTGTAGAATTAGTTGCATCTGTACTTGCAGTAGTTTTGCCCCCTCTAGCTATTGGCAACTCAATTGAACAACTGATCATAATTAGCTCATGATATTGAGCTCAGGATGAGACCCTATCGGCCTATCAGGGTTCACAATCCCAACGAAAACCAGATTTCTCGGGCCGGCTTGATTATACAAACCACTCGATTTCTCAGTCAAGTTTAAAAAAATCAAACTAAAATTTTGACAAAATTTGTTCGAATTTCATCGGTTTTCTACCGGTTTACTAATGGTTTCATGAAAACCAGAGATATGGCTCGTGAGCGGTTTTCGGTCCGGCAACGAGATGTGATCCCTGCCTATCACCCTAATATAGATTCAGTAGAAGATAAGAGCATGACAAGACGCCCTCCCACTGTGTGTACACCTCTAACAACATCTGCACCGTTCAGCATATTATCTGTTGCATGAACAAACACCAGCAAGAAACCGACATATGTTCCCTCCATCTGGTGCACCATTATGGAGGATAATTGATGAGGTGAAGCAGCAACAGCCCAGCAGGCAAGCTTAGAAACATGGGACATGGTAGGGCCATGGGGCTTATGGCATCCCATGAGGCAGGAGAATTTGGGTGCAATTAATCTAACGCAAGTGTATATACCACTAGTGAAATAATTAACAAGGTCCAGGGAGCAAAATCCAAAACTGATAAGAGCGGAGCTGGCTTTACATTGAACTGGCAATGCACGTGAAGAGATAGAGAATGTGATGATCCGAGGTGAGATGCAGATGCTAACTAAACCTGGATATCAATGCATCTCATTCTGAGACCACAGGGGGGCGTGCGCTGTGCTGTTTGTGGGAAGTGGAATTGGGCATTTGATTAGTAGTGTATTACTACTATATTAGTCTTGTGGAACAGAGTTGAAGAGGGGAGGCGAGGCGAGCAGCGAAACGAAGCGCGCACGCCGAGGGAGGTGAAGGCATGTGATGCGAGCGGTGGCGCGTGGTGTGGATAGGGAGCAAGGTGAAGGCGGTGGTGCAAGTGCGCGAGTTGACTGCAGCGCATCGTCGTTACGGTGTTGCTTCAATATCGAAGTCAAATTGGATGGAATCTTTTTAAAAGATGAATTGGCTGGAATCTTTTTAAAAGTTGAATTGGCTGGAATCTAGGCCCATTCTTTTCAGATAATCTAGGCACATTCATATCCTTTAAGAATGTATGAATGCCGGAGCCTTTAGAAAGAAAAGGGAGTGTGTGTTGGGGGAATGATCGGATCGCAAAAATCACTGGGAATAGAAATGCAGTTGTATCACCTCTTTTTGATGCATCAAACATTCGTAAAGGAATGGCTCCACCCAGTTGCATCTCAAAATCACAACAATACCGATTTATCAGCTTTACGATGCATCAAATCGAGACATTCCCATCATGGGGAAATAGCAGTATTACGCGCAAGCGATGCTTATTGCCAACGCAAAATCTCGCTTGATGGAGACGATTTATTTTTATTCATGCCAATGCAATAAACAAGCCAATATCCTTGTATTAATTATCGAGAGTACTTCCAATGTCCAAACAGGTAAAATCTAACTTATAAGGTAAAACAAAATGGGCCAGCTATAACAACTAGATGCCCACTTACAAGTAATCCTCGTGAAATCCACCACCATCACCCAAGAACTGATCCTCACAAAGGAATGTCGAAGAACTATCAAAAAGTAATCGCCCAGACAACAGACCACTTTTTAGCAACAAGCTTCAGTAGAATTGGCAGGAGGGAACGCAAGAAGCAAGATAGCACTACTGTGCAGACAAACCCTCATAAGTTGCTAACACTAACAACTTTTGTAAGAAGTAGAAAAGGTGTATACAGAACTAGCTGCAAAACGCGACACACGTTTACATTCTGAAATTCTGCCTTGTCTTGATCATACGCTTCAATGCGGCAAGCCAGAAGTTACACTCGTCCCAGTCGCTGGTTGTCAGAAGTACCTGCCAGCATTGAACAGTAATTAATAATTAGGATAAAAGCATTAAAAAAATATACTCAGCAATCTATCAAATCCACAATGCGGAAAATGACTAACGTCAAAAAGGGAAAAACAGCCATTTAGGTCTTGTTTGGCTAATCCCTCCCACAAGAGGATTGAGGGGGATTTGGAGGAGATATATTATGGTGTGAAATTATTCCCCCATCAATTCCCTCCAAACCGAACACAAGGCCTTAGTCATTTATGTTCATGTCTGAACAGATTCAGTTTGAATGAAGAACTATAGCTCAAGCACAGAAAGTGTGACCATGTAACAAGGCTGCATTTCTGATTAGGTGAAAGATTCAGCATGAGATTACTTCAATCTACAGCAAAGAGAAGGTTATACAGAAAATATACAGAGAATAGCATACACCCATAACTAGGATCATATGCTGAGCTGACATTCTTTACAGTCGACTAGTGAAAGAATTAACTTCTTAAAAGAATATTAGCATGTCTCCCGTATCAGCCCCCTCATAGGAAAGTCATTGTAGGTGCAAGTGGGGGTAAGTAGCATCCCTAATTATACGAGGAATTAATAGTTTACCTGAAGGTGCATCGCAGTGGCAAAATCACCGCTATCAAGTGCACTGCAAAGCTGAATGAGTTTTGATGAAACGTTTGGAGATATATCCCCAGAATTGAGTTTTGCAAATAGTGCCCCGATCTTTCTTGAGTTGTCTTCAATTTCACGTTTTTTAACTTGTGATCCACCCATAGCTTTAGATGTTTCATCAAATAGTCTAGTCAATGTAGCAATAACTGGTTTCAGCTCAGCTGCAAACAAGAAGAGAAGTTAGCACGACTGTAAGACAGGTACCAACACAACATAAAGGGAGAGGAAGCTTCCTAGAACTATAAGATAAATATCTGGTAGAATTCAAGTGTAAAACAAATGATTGTGTAAGAAGTTTGGTACAAAGTTATGAAACCCATATTAGTCTTGGTAATATTGAAAACTGATAGATCCTTTGATATCACTTAGGAAAGTAAAGGAAGAAATCAAGTAGTAGACAAAACAAAAGCCAGCCTTGGATCCATATTCCACATACCAGACACCTTCGATGTATCAGCTGTCTGCACAGTTGGAGGAGGTGCAGGAGGTGCAACAACAGGCTGTGGTTGTCCTTGTGCCTGTGTTGGACTTGAGGGCTGTACAGGACTCAAACCTGGCCTTTGAACAAAACCTGGATTGTTTGATGGCATAAACCTGGAAGTCGGGTTATTAGCAACTGGACCAGGGAACATCTGACTTGGGGTCGTTCCTGGTACAGTGGCACTAGAAACAGCTGGAGGTGCCGGGGGAACTGTTTGGAATTGTGCAGATGGTCTAGGCTGATGGTATGAGGTGGGAGGTACACTGTGATACGGAGTCGACTGTCCAGAAGTATATGGTGGATTAGCACCCTGTTTAGACAAGATAAAAATCACTTTGTAAGTGGCATTAAATAAATATGAGGTGGAACTTTAAAAGGTGGTTGGTTTGAGGAACCACCCATCATAGGATGATCCATCATGATTCATGGGATCATCCAATGATTTTCGCTTTGAGAGATGAGGTGGTGATGGATCAATATGTGTGATTCCCACAAACCAAGCAACCCATAAATTGCATGCTACATACCGCATAAAGCTGGGAGCCCAAAGTTGGTTGCTGGTATTGCTCAGGATTTTTTAGACCTGGCAAGTTGGTAGGAGTAAATGCCTTTACTGGTTGTTGTGGAACTGGTGCTGGAGTTGCATTTGGCTATTAAAGGGAACATTTAGAGAACAAATAAAAATAGTTAGAGTTGCATGAAATCAAAGGAACATTAAGACTACCCTATAGATAACAAAACGAAATTAACTAAAATGGGGAGAACCAAAGAACTGAACTAAGATTTCCCCATATATGACAACATGATGAAAATCCACCAAAATTTTGGAAATAAACAGACTGAATTAACTTCTCATAAGTTTATGTTCAAAAAGTAAAAAATAAGTAGAACTAGTAAAAATTAACAGATACTTAAAAAAGAATTATAAGATTGGTGCAGAATTATTATCTGTAAAGAAATCATGAATTATATAATTCTAAATTAAATTTAGACTATAAAAAATGGATAGTAGCACACTACGGTCTGTGCACATCCTGAGTTGCCTTGGTTGAGCCTCATACAAGATACTCAAAACGGTTGACAATCATAAATACCTGGGAGATCACTGGAGTGGTGTTTGATGGAACAAACATCTGTGTTGGTTGTTGAGAATATGCACTGTTGTATGTTCCATATGCTGTATTAGATTGTTGCGGGTAATCTTGATACTGGGTACTTGGCACGGTATATTGTGAAGTTCCCTGCGGTTCATGGTAGTCAGAACAGAAGAGATGCTTCTCTTCAGATAAAGATATTATATCGTTTTACGTTTATTACAGGGCACGAATTATATAAGAGAAGTTTTGAAGTCAGAAACAATGTATAGTGAAAACCTGGTAAAGATTCTGAGAAGGTTCTGGGGTGCTATAGCTCGGTTGAATTGTAGGATATGCGGAACTGTTAACACTGCCCGCATGAACTGAAGTACTGGCAGCATGATTCTCTGGAAAGAATAGGTCTAATCAATAAAATGACATAAGATATTCCAAGTCCAATTATTAACTTGCTAACACACGGAGGTATCAGCATAACATTATCATCATGACAATATTATTTTAGTCTATATATGAAAAGGGGGCTTTAAGAATAAGACAATAATGTGCTTCTCCTTCGACTAAGAATCTTCATGCTCGCATCCATAAAGGATTTAAAGCTTATTCCTTCAGCAACATTAAATCAAGAAATTTGGCGTATTAACCTATTCATATAACATGTTGCTCAACAAAAGAGTGAAGAAAATGCAACGTAGTAACATCTCTTTCATGAGGAAAAAAAACTTCTCTTTCAGAGAAGGGCGTCACAATATAAAACTAGCCAGCAGTTAAATGATGTAACATTTCAGTAGTAGCAAAGGAAGTTTCAAGGTGCGGTCAACACTCAACACATAAGGCCTTTCCCTTTTTTTGTGTAAGCTGGCAAAAATATCAGGGAGAGATGGACAATGCTTTATAAAATATGCTTGCAAAGAATGCGTGCTAGAATAGTGGTCCAAATTTGCTCAGCTCCCCAAGGAGTAACTTCATCAGATGTTAAGTACACAAATCGCAAATACTTCGCTCTGGAATAGGTGAAATCACAGGATAGCAGCAGATATAATCCAAAGGAAAATAGCATAGGTAAATTTTATACCAATAAAAGCCAGCTTAAACAACACAATAAATCATATGTGTTTGAACCAACCTTCTGTAGAAAATGCAATCCGGTCTCTCAATATTGCCAGCTCGTGTGAATGTTCATCTGATCCCAACAATTTTAGGTACTCCATTGCAGTTTTAAGAAGGCCTTGACTGGCCAAAAGTTCAGCATAGTTTTCAACAAGCTTAGACAGTGACGCGCTAAAGCTCTTATGCCCTGTAGCAAGGGCGAGAGTAATGGTCTTCTCCATCAAATCCTGCAATTACAGGCTGATTAAATAGGGTTGCTTGGCAGAATGCTAGAGACCAATAAATTTCTCTTGTCCATTTTTACCTGGAGAAGATCAACATAAGTCTTCCCACCATCTTCAGACTTCAAGTCGCGAGACCATATTTCCACAGCTTTGTCGATATTTCCAGCACAAATATAACAAAGAGTCGCAGCTAGTGTATCTCCAACACCCAACAGTCTAGATGCAAGGGTATCGCATAGAACATTCCATTCCTCTTTCCTGGCAAACTGTTGTAATATGTTAGCTTATGAATGCAGTACAAGCTCATACTGTTATCATAGATTTCCACACCAAATGAGGCATAGACCCAGCCAGCCGCTGCTGGTTCACTTCCAGTTTTGACATAACTATAGCTGTTTTAACAGAAGTTTTTTGTAGCTTGGACAACAAAGTGGCTAGACAGCTTTTTTTTTCTCTACAGGGTCACAACAGCATGGGCTTGGAGGGCCACTAAATATAACAAATTTATTCCCCAGGTCATGTATGGCTCACCAATTCAACCGTGTCCGATTTAAGTACTACTCACCAAGTTTGAGGCAGTCCCATACTCCCATTACATGAGCAATCTAACTACAAGAACCACACAGAACAAGATACCAGATACCATATCAAGTTCTTTCAGGTTTTCATACTAGGACCATACACCGCCAAGATTAAGTAGCACACATCTGATAATCTAGCACCTATGCATAAGCTCAGTGAAATAGATGTAAGATGATGATGCAGCAACACTTTAGGTCAATAGATGGAAGCCTGAGACCACCATGGGGGAATTCCTCGACAGGACTATATATGTATTGAGTGGTCATATCTGGTCTCTCAGAATTGTCCTAAATGATAAAAACTTGCGATCACAGAGACACTTACTGTGCAAAGTAGCGCAAGTGTTTCCTTCCATGCATTCAACGGCCAGGTACTCACAAAACTCATCAAATCATTGCCAACCATAGCAGAAACAACCTGAGTTTGAAAAGAAAAGGGACAAATTATGGTGTGCCAGTGACAGTGACAGTGCAATCATTGTAGTCAGAGTCAATATACAGGCAATACAGTTACCTTTAGATAGGGTGATACAGTATTCTTAAGATACTGGTTTCTTGTGCTTTCCCATAGAGCAGAACCACCAGCATGGGCAATAACCAGAGCATCAGCCATTCGATTGGCAGCAAGGCACTGGTTGACTGCTCCTTTGTAATCACCAACTACCAGTGCATGTTGAATACTTTTGTCAACTGATGGATCTGATGGTTCAACATTTACAGGCATTTCCTGCTCGATCTGTTGACCATTTGTAGAAATTGATTCTTCTGCCAGGCTAGCCTCCAAAGGTTGAGGATTGTTGAAAAAATCTTCCCCATTATCAACCATAAATTGAGAATCTGAAGTATCAGTTGGCGTGCCATGATCAAGGTTAAGAGTATCTGCCAATGTTCTGTTCAGTTCATCTGTTGAATCAGAACTCTGTTCTTGAGGAGGGTTGAAGCCAAGATGAGCAAGCAGCTTTGTCCTGGCAACATCCCCATCCTCAAACATTACCCTTAGGAAGCCCCATGTTTCTCTCTCCTCATCAGATCTGTTCAGACATGTATAATAGAGTTACTAGGCAGGCAAAGATTAGTATAAGTGTTCTACTTAGAGGAAAGCACATACAGAGATTCTTGTGCTTTTTTATCACACAGAGCACGCAGTGAACTTTTGTCCCCATTCTGTATGGCAGCTTCAAATTCAGTCGACCGGCTTACCAGACTTTGCTCAATCACCAAATTATGTACATGCACCTATAAAAAAATAAATACCTTAACACAGAGGAACATGAAGTATAGCATGCAACAGGGAAGTGACAGAGTAGACTTGCCTCTGAAGTAACCACTTGTGCACCTTGGGTGGGTGCTGCTTGGTGGAAAGAAACAAGTTTGCCCCCAAAGCCGAAAGATGCGCCAGTGGGGCATTTCAACCATTTTGGAGCTGGAGCTCTTGGGCGAGCTAATTATCATTTTGATGGACATTAGAGACATCATATCCCAGAAGCATCATACACTAATAAAATTATTGACAAAAAAGAATTTCTAGGGTGATTCAGCTGGTATTGATTATAAATCTAAAGGGGGTTTTCTTAAGTCACTTGAGCTTTTTTTGTGATTAAAAAAAATCAAGTTTCTAAGAAGAGATAACACAAACAGTACTAAAGAGTTAACAAAGCATAGCAGTGGACCAAAACTAAAATGATTAACAAATTACATGCATGGATATGGAAACATCACATTTGGTATTTTGGTGTGGAATTTATATAGAAATAAGGCATGCAACTTTTGTTATAAACTGACGAATAAGAACCAGCAAGGTTCAACTTTTCTTTCAGCCGATGCAAGGGCTGCAAACAACTAGATGTACAAGATAAATGCACAATGAAACTAAATGATTAACAAATTACAAGCATGGATATAGAAATCATATTTTGGTATTTTCGTGTGGAATTTATATAGAAATAAGGCATGCAACTTTTGTTATAAACTGAAGAACAAGCATCAGCAAGGTTCAAATTTTCTTTCAGCCAATGTAAGGGCTGTAAACAACTAGATGTACAAGACAAAGGCACAATACAAACTTCTTGAATATTTATTGCTCACAAAATTAATAAACAAGTGGTATGCTAATTTACCTGGGGCACCAATAGCACTATCACCAGCTGCATAAAGGCCAGAGAACTGTAAAAGAAATATACAGAATTTCAGATAACTAATTAGTGTTGTATTTGTACACTAAACATGGAAGAACTGGTAGGTCCCATATGAATCTAACATACTAAGAGTGATGCAGAACATAGCCTTCGTGTGTCCAACCAACGAATCAATGTATAAGCATTTTTACATACAATATATTGAAAAGCTTAAACCTTCCAGGTTATCTTTCAAATGAAAGCTGGGATTAAGGACTTCAACATGGGGATTACTGTTGATAAGAATGATGTAAAAACTGGCAAAGATAATATGATGTTATAGGAGAATTGCTCATCCAACACAAGCATGATGTTCAATTCTCGTCAAACGGAACAAACTTAGTTCCGTTAAACTTTAATCCAATTCAAGTTCACACATAACAGGCTAAATTTCTGGTAGCACACTAATTAGTAGAGTAACGCATTTTAATATAGCTCTAAGAAGGCTAGGAATTTAAAGAAAATCAAGCCTGCAACACTCTTAATGTATCACAAAAGACATATGATGGATTGATATAATCCTCAAATCACGGCAAACAAATATATTACCTCCAAGTTGTATATGCCGATTTTCACATCAAATGAGGATGCTGCAACAACACCTGGTATTTTTCGATACCAGTGAATGTCAAAGTTACCGTTTGAGCTTGCTGGTAGCTCACTCATAATCTGTAATAAATAATGCAATGTACAGGATACACGTGTTAAATAACAGTATTGGTGAAACAATATATTCCTGTAGTTTTAGCTTTTGAGAATGTTACTGTCATAATATACCTCTCCACTAACAGTATCCCAGCATATTGTTCTATTATCTTTAGAACAAGTAAGCAAGAATGAACTATCATAGGGGCACCACGACATAGCAATTACACCTGCACAATATAAAAGAAGACAAATAAGAATGGAGTATATAACTAAATGCATGATGTGTGCATCATTATGTATTTGACGGAAAAAAACTAAGAGAAGAGCAAGGGAAATTAGACCTTTTGAATGTCCCACAAATTCTCTTACTGGTGAAATGGTTTTCCTCACATCCCAAACCTAACATGAGCAAGGTTTTTCAATATAAATAAAATAAATTCTGAAAAACAAGTTCTGGTGTAAGTCAATATGAACGACTAGTGGTTTAGAAACAATTTTTTTTGTCCCAATTTGTTTCATTTATTCTAGCTGTGAAGAACATATGGATAAGTCAAGTAGACGAGGAAAGGATGAAAGTTGAGAGAAATGGTAATTACTCTCAAAGATGGAGAGTTATCATCATCTGATGCAACAATTAGCTGGGTGGACATGTCAGGGTTCCATTGAAGAACAGAGCATTTCGTTCTGTTTGAATCTGAAAAGCTATTTAAACAAGCGAGAGAAATTTAGTGACACAAATAGGTGAAGACATCACTATTTCACAAGGAATAGATCAAGAAAGTGCAAAAGTAATGTGGGTGGCTAAAGCAATTACCTAGTCAATGGTTTTTGGTTTCTTAAATCCCAAACAACTGCAGAATGATAGATTCAAAACAGTTAGATAAACCTATGAGAAGTCTGATTTATGGTAACAGACAGAAAACGCACCAGAAGCAACCAAAGCTTCTGTTACCTGTCATCCCATTACTGGAAGCGGTTGCTAGAATATGCTGAAACTTCGGGTTCCAGGTTAAATAAGATATTTCAGCTTGAGCACTGGAGCCAACACTCTGTTTACAATTTACAAGAATTATTAACCTTCATATGTCAAGTGAATAATCAAAATAACACCTAAAGATAGAATGCTCGTATGGGAATAAGTCATATACAACTTGCTGGTAAACGTTTTGCTAGCAGTGCTCTCCATCCAAATTTTTCAGTACAGTTTTAGAACTATACAATAATGGACAGTTCACCACACACAAGTACATCCATAACTAACTTGCTGGCAGATCATGAAGAATAAATTTACTCCTTACACATTCTAGATGAGCTGAGCTTTCTTTTCATTGTTTCGTTTTGGATCATTAACTAATGCCAACACCAATACTAACACCCACCCACTGAGAATTTGTAGAAAGATGTGTTTGATTTTCATACACAGTTTGCCAACAGAAGAAACATATCAATAAGTTGTTTTAAAGCCCTCCATCAGGCAGCATTGGCAGCTTGTTAATACTGAATGCGAGTTGACAATGAGAATTCCACCTAACCAAAATACTACATCATGGTTCAAAAGTGGCTCAGTAAATGTAATGCACAGATGTACACTGTCATAATCCTCTTCGTGACAATAAACTACGTGCCAAACTGCAGATACCTTAAGTGGCGGAAACACGACTGGCTCGGAGGGGTTCTTTAGATCCCAGATGCAAAGCTCCCCCTGTTCAGCCCCTGAGGCGAGCCGATTCGGAGTGAGCTCGCTAAACTCCAGTCCGCAAACCTGCCAAACCATAAAAAACACAATCAACATCAGGAAAACTGATACGAGATTCCGCGCAGCTAGCCCCGTGCCACTCACCGGCCCGGTGTGCTTCTCGAGCCGCGCAACCAAGGCATCCTCCGCTTTCCCCTCGGAGCTGCAACAGCAAACAATTCGATCAGGACAGGAGCAGATCTCGAGGTCAGGATGGGCGGGGGTGGGGGAGGCGGATCCATACTTGATCATGCTCAGCGGATTCCACACGGCGACGGAGCCATCGCTGAGGCCACCGGCGAGGAGGCCGAGGGAGAAGGAGTCGCCGTCGGCGGCGCCCGGGCGGGACCAGGAGAGGCGGTTGAAGCGNCGGTCGGGGGAAGGGGCGGAGGCGAGGAGGGGGAGGTCGGGTGAGTCGGACTGGAAGTCGAGGCGGAAGATCTCGATGTTGGCCGACGCGGAGAAGAGCATGTCGACGGCGCCGCTCATGGTTCCGGCGGCGAGGTAGGGCGCCTCCGGCGCCAGCGCCGTCAGCGCCGCCCTCTGCGCGCTCTTGATGCACGCCATCTCCGCCGGCGAGATCCCGCAGATCTGGGCACGCGCGCCCCTCCCTCTCGCCGCTACGCGGAATTTTTTTGGGCGATCTGGAACGGGAGAGAAAGAGGGAAGGGGAGGAGAGGAAGGAGAGGTGGTGGTGCTGGTGCGGCGCGTGTGGGTTAAACGCCGATCGGGCTCGTGTGTGTGCTAGGGCCGATCTGGTCTGGTGCGGATCTGATCGAAAGGGGGTTCGCGCCGCGCGTGGTGTGGAAAGACGTGGCTGCGTCACGCGATCGATCTTGTCCGTTGATTTGCTAGTGTGTGGTCGCGTAGGATGGAGGGTTTGGCTGCGTCATTCGAGCGATCTCGGCCGTTGATTTGCTAGCGGTCGCGTGGGATGGAGGGGATTTGGCGGCGTCATTCGGTCGATCTCGGCCGTTGATTTGCTGCGCTGTTGGATTTGTAACTGTTTTCCATCTGAATACATAATTCTCGAGTAAATTTCATTTTATGTCACCTTTTATTATTGATGTTTCATTTTAGATTATCTTTTAATCATTATTTTCACTTTGAATCGGATTTTTTATCTTTACTAGCAAATATGTCCATACGTTGCAACGGGATCCAGTAAGAGGGGTTAAACGTTCCATTCCACCCTATTATCGAGTGTTTTCAGTTTTTGTAGTGTGTTTTAATTTTTTTCCATCCTTAACTTTTTTGGAGTAAGCGGATGGATAGAACTCTGTTTTCGTCCTTCCCGCATTACAAGAATAATCTGGAGTGAAAAACTTGAACCCAACACGCTGGTCCCTTGTGGTGGCGGCACAACACAATGGTCAAGAAATCCATCGAACATATGATGGTGCCTGTGCGATCAAAGTGTTGGCTCCTATTCTACTCCCACCGTCTCCTCAATTACATCATTTCCTCGTCTTCATCGAACCGCTTCCACTGTTGGGCCTCACCAATGCCCAGCGACATCGACCACTTTGCCTCCCATCGCAGGTATCTCCACACTCTACACTTTCCTCTTAAATGTCACGTAGGCCTACCCGACACCACCCGCATGGCCTCAGTCGGTGTATGGGTCATCGTCAGCAGACACTTCAAGCTGCTAGGCACCAGGCACTTCCTCAAGAACATATTATTCGAATTATCAGATGGACCATTCTCAAATTGGGTGTTTGTTTGTTCATTACACAATCAAAAGTTGCAGATACGACCGAAAACATTTGATAATGCCCATCTCACTATCCTCTCACCATGCAAACATGATAATCCCGATAACACAATTAGAAACCATTTGTGCACACCAGGAACCCAATCGGATAGGAACATGGCTCTCTTTTGTCAACTGATCTGGACTCGTGTCGTGTTGGACGACTAACGATGGAACTGATTTGGATAGACGACGGATGGCATAAATAATCTAATTTTTTAAGTAGGTTAAAAATAAAGATAAAGATATATTTTCTCACTGATGGATGGGGCCTTGGTTCATGACTTCATGTAGACCGAGTCCATGTGTATATTCATAAGCCATTAGTCCAAAGCATTTCCCGACCACGGATAGGTACCATGTGTTGCCATTCATTTGCCACTTATTTGATTCTAATAAGAGGAAGAGTGTTCGTTTGGGCTAATGAAAGATCTCAGAGGGACTCTTACCTCTACAAGAGCTTTTACACAAGTTGTTGACATATAGGAATTCGACTACCTCATCACTGTGTGAAGGAAAAGGTTCAGGAAACTTGTGATGCTCGGGATGGACTGACTCCATATGCACGAAAGAACTGAGATCTTCAACGAAAGCCCCCCAATTTCATTGACCCTTACTCAATGACTGGTGATGGTGATTTATGCTTTTATTGCCTCCCAGACTGATCATTCTTACTTAAGCTTAAGATCGGGACAGAATAGTTGGGCACTGACATTCTCACGGGCCATTGTAAGAACCTACTTTAATTAATTATTAATTTAGATTTCCTAATTATTGTGGGCCCACATGTCATATGGATTATGAGGGTTGTTATTATATATTTGTTATATCAATGACTCGGTTATTTCCTAATTCACAAGTTGTCGATCCTTTGACATTGTTTAAATCGTAGACTTTTCGATAGAGCAAAAGCAAAACATGATATGATTTATGGTTGTGCACTTGACGTGGGAAGGCAAATTGGATATGTTGCGTGTGGAGCCTATTGGAATATGACGCGTGAAATGCTTGATCGTCGATGTGGAAGTGGTGAATTTGAGTTTAGGAGCGATCAGACTCGCATGTGCCGCTAGGACGCCAGCGCAGAAAAACAAAAGCCGTGTGCTAGACAAAAAAACACTACGAATATTTTAAATAGATAAATATAAAGAAAAGAAAAAAGAGGACGAGATCACAGGAAAGAAACCAGGAATGAAGTGTGATGGGATGTATTTTTGTCTTTTTGTGATTAGATTTTTTGTCCTTTTGTGATTAGAAATTTAGATTGTTTATTTATTGTTTAGAAATAAAAAAGAAAAAAGAGATCAGGAGGGTTGGAGGGCGCGCTAGCTCTTGGGTGTTGGCACGCACGTCCAGGAGGGGGAGGTGGGGAGCGTGATATCGCCGGTGTGAGCGTGGGAAGGGGAGGTGCGGGAGTTTGGGCAGCCCGCGTCGCACGGTACGGTACGATCAGGAGACACGAGGGATCATCAGGAGACCGACACCCGCGTGATCGAAGTTATCTACGGACGAACATAAAATAGGTGAAAACAGGTTGTTTTTTAAATAGATAAAGATAAAGATGTACTTTGGACCATCCTCAACTTTTTATCTCTCTACAGTTAACTTGTCATATAAAAAAAATAATCTTACATATGACTATGAAAGCTCATTGATGAGTAGAAATTGACCTACTCAAGATCGTTTATATGCTTGAGAAGAAAGTTGAGTGGTTCAAACTAAAATAAAGACAAACATTATCCAATTCAAAATAAAAACATTAGTTAAAGAGTGATACAAAATGAAACGTCGGTAAATGAAATGTGGCCCGAAATAAAATTTACTCTAATTTCTTACACAGAGAAATAGAAATGCTCTATCTTAATTGTTCACAATAGTGCCTGTTCGTTCCATCCTATCATCCGGTTTGAATGCAACAACAGTACAACGCTGCTACTGGTCACAGGAAATATGTTGTCCAATATAAGAGTCCCACATAGGCAGCAAAATGAGTGATTTGGTAGTTTTATTTTTTTATTAAAAAAAGCAAAATAGGAGTGAGTAGGACACAGAGGCTTTGATTCACCAGAACAAAATGGAGAACTCAAAGCCCAAATCAAGCAACATTACGGCGGCTGTCCAGCCCGGGGATGGACCTTATACAATTTCAGCCCATTATTTGATCGTCAGTAGCAGTAGCAAATGGGCCTCCGCACTTTCTCGCTGTCCGCCCGCACATTTTTGCGGTTGCGAGCCGCAGAGAACCCGAGTCCTGAGACGCTCACATGGTCACTGATACCGACCTGACACACCACCGTGTCAAGCCGGGCGCGCGACACATCCGTCCGCCCAGCGCCGCCCATGCAAAGACGACCACACTCAGATACGTGCCGAACGGCAGGACGCGACGCGTGCCGGCCGCGCCACGCGCAGTAAATAGCAGGTCTCGGCTCTGCTGATCATGGCTAGCGACCGGCGACCGACCGAGATGGGGGAAGTGTGCAAGCGAGTGGCGAGCGTGAGGGAGGAGGAGGAGGAGAATGGCAACGGCGGCGGCAGCGTCGTCGACCCGGTGGAGTCGGCGAAGCTGTACGAGGACGTGCCGGAGATGCCGCTGATGGAGCTGAACCACATCTCCCGCCTCTGCAAGTCCGTCGACGCCTCCGTCCGGTTCTACGTCAAGGCCCTCGGCTTCGTCCTCATCCACCGCCCTCCCGCTCTCGACTTCAACGGCGCCTGGTAATCAAAACTCAACTCAACTCGTACGTGCACGGTGTACGTACGCGTTACGCTGCCACTTGCATAATCTTATCGCGATTCTCGTGCATATGCATCGATCGATCCAGGCTTTTCAACTATGGAGTTGGGATCCATCTTGTCCAGAGAGACGACGCCAGGAGAGCGCCCGACGTCAACCCCGGGGACCTCGACCCCATGGACAACCACATCTCCTTCCAAGTACGTTTCGTGCACTGTGCACACTGTAATAAATAGCACCAATGCTTGCACGAACAATGTGAGTATGTGACAGCTGCGAGGATTGGTTGTTGCATGCATGCAGTGCGAGGACATGGAGGCGATGGAGAAGAGGCTGAACGAGATGGGGATCGAGTACATGAAGCGGACCATCAACGAGGAGGAGGGCTCGCCCATCGATCAGCTCTTCTTCAAGGACCCCGACGGCTTCATGATCGAGATCTGCAACTGCGAGAACCTGGAGCTCATCCCCGCCGGCGCCCTCGGCCGCCTCAGGCTGCCCCGCGACCGCCACAACCCACCGCTCCGGATGGACGAAGACGACGAGGCGTGAGAGAGCGTGTGATCTATAAGCGTAGTTAGTAAGTAATTAGTAGCTGTCAGGTGTGAGTGCGCGGTTGGCTGGTTAACCGCCCGGCCCGGCGAATCTGCGGTTGGTTGCGTTGCAATCTTTTGAGTTGCGAATGTTTTCCTAGAACAATGAATGTTTAATTCACAGGGACTCGCCGAGGCTTGATCAGCTAATCCTACTACGATTATTCTCCCGAGTTCATTGTTCAGTTCGTGTTGATTTCCATGAATTCGATGGCATCTGCTTAACTAGTCATGTATCTTGGTATAAAATGATGAAAATCTGCTAGGAGCAGTAGTCATGGAATTGTTTCGGGTGGAGTGGTAGATCCTGGAAGATCAGCTCTGAGCACTGGTCTCATCACTGAAACCGGAACTGGTACCGGTGGTAGGTTGTAACTTGTCATTCCTGGGTGGATCGGGTGCTTCAAGTGCACCTGCGATATCCTCTGTATTTCAATGGCATCAATGAATTGGTACGCAATTCTCTCGTGTAATCTGGGAAAAAAAAATCCTCTAGTTTGAACTATGGAATTGGGCCAATGCGCTTCGTAGCGCCTCTCATGCTTTCCTCGCGCGCCTCAAAATAGTTGTCTGAACGTGGCATACACTTGTATCAGCGCTCGTGTTTTTCGTCCTCCGTTGAACATTGCAAAGATGTCTTCTTGGCGAGGCAGGCGGTTGGTCTAAAACTAAACCAAAAGCTTGAAACGAAAGCGATTTAGCCAGTACTATGTCTTTGTAATTGAATGCTGTTCTTTTTTTGGTTCTTTTTTCTTTATAAAAAAGCCCAGAATTCAAGTAGCCTAGCAGGTGGCAGGCAGGAAGGCACCTATTGGCGCAGCCCAACTAAAAAGGCCACATACACAGAACCTCTTCCAATGGCCCGCCCGCCGCCCGCCGCCTCCGCCATGCAACGCCGCCTCTGCTCCCCAACCCGCCCAAAGCCGCCGCCATCACGGTCTGACGGATGCGGCGGCATCGCGCGTCCCCCACCACCGCCGCGTCGCCGTCTTCACGTCGCTACGTCAATCAGTTAGCGACGGCACACGGGCGCCTCGGCGCGAGACCGATATATATCCGAAGAAGCGGGCGGCGATCATCACGGGGACGGTGTTCCTCGCGGGTGAGAGCGGCGTCGGCGCCATCGACCGTTTCGACGCCTCAACCATTGTCACCGGCTCTAATGCCATGGCCCATGGGGAAGGGAAGGTGAACGGCATGCAAACTCGGTTGATCACGCGCCAGCGCCAACAAAGCTGCCAACTTCTCCTAAAAGTTTTATAGGCTGGTTCTTTCTTCATTTTTCCTAACTCACTTTTTTCGTTTTTCACGTAATATTTTTTTTGGCAAAATTTTTTTATACATATATTAATTCATTTTTTGACAAATAATTAATAAATTAATCATACAGTAATGAGTCGTTTCGTTTTATATGCCGAAGGGATTAGTTCCCATCCCCCACTAATAGTCTTGCATTTTAGGTTTTTTTCGTTGGAGTTTATTTTTAGTCTTTCTTTTAAACTGTTAAAATTTTATCCATAAATTAATTTTAATTATTATTAAATTGTATTAGTTTCGATCATGCAGAGTAAAAGACGAAAAAAGATTAAGTGATTCATTTTTAGTCCTTATAAGAAAAAAATGGGTTCACTTATAAGAAAAAAAATGGGTTCTTGAACCTCTTTCACGCTTATGTATATGGAGGTACCTTAAAGAAACCGTAAAATATGATTCAGTAAATGATGATGGAATAGCTAGTGCCCCTATTTATCTTCTACTACATCCGGTTTAGAATTTTTTACAACATACGAACGTAAGATCATTGAAGAGATACGTCTCCTCTCTGTAACAAATTTCCTTTTTTTTTCGCCAGACCGGCTTTCTGTAACGAATTTCTGTTGAGCCAATATTTCAGTTGCTAGATACATGTCTGTTTTCCAGTCAATGAAGGCAGCATAGGGCATTGCCTTGGCACAGAATGCGGTTTAGAAGCCATTGCAAATTTGCTATCATCAAAGCGACAACCACCGGATGGGTGCATCCAGCCATAAAACAATTTCTTAGGTCCCGTTCAATACTACTGCTCCTGATAAAAGATAAAAATATTTGTGGCGCGTTTTTCAAACTGCTAAACGGTGCGTTTCGTACAAAAATTTTCTATATGAAAGTTGTTCTAAAATATGAGATAAATCTATTTTTCAAGTTTGTAATAATTAAAGCTCAATTAATCACACGTTAATATCATCTCGTTTTACGTGAAACACTCCATCTTCATTTTTATCTTTATCTTTAGAACTTTCAAACACCACCTAAGTATAGAACTCCAAAAGGAGGCTAGCAATTGCTACCTCCTTCGTCCTAGAATATAAACGATTTTGGTTGAATGAGACATATCGTATTATTATGAATTTGAACATGCTTCAGGATGTGTCTCATTTAACCAGAATCCCTTATATTTTGAGACAAAGGAAGTATATAGTAGTAACAGTACCAAAGAGGACATGTGCTTTCCTGCTAACTATGTTGACTTGAGTGTGATCACATAACAGAAAACTTTAATTTCCACTAATAATGTAGGTAATTCACCTATCAAGAGAGATACTCTCTCCATTTTCAATTGACTATCGTATAAATTTTTAAGGTTATTTCAAATAATCATCATATTAGTATCTATTCTTTAAGTCTTTTTATTATCTGCGTGGGAGTAAATAGATATTGGTGCATGCGTCCATACACATACTATGCAATGTTTTTATTTATTATTGGATAAGAAATAGTGAAGAATAGTGCATGTATCAAGTTTGTTACCGAAGTAAATATAGTACGAAAGAGTTATTGACTTTTCTTGATCTTTATGTACTCCTCTAATATGATATAACTAGTTGATATCCCGCGCTTTGTTGCGGGATATGTGGATAAATGCATGTTATACATTATAGAAATGATAGATATATGTTTAAATAATATGAAAATGATGTGAAGATAATGATTTGATATTGCTTACATATTGAGTTCTAAAAATACAATAAAATGTAAATGAAATGTCATATTTGCATGTGATTTAAAATATTCTAGATAATAATTGTTAGTGGATGATGATGCGACATACTTGCATGTTGAATTTTAGGAGTTAGTGTGCATCTATAAATATGATAGTTAATTGGGAATGGAGGAATATTCTATAACTATTATACTTCCCCAATGATTACTGCATACAAGATACAAAATGTAACCTCTTCTAACTCAGTAACTGCCACCCAAACAGACAATAGCCAGTTGGATTCCATGCTCACTTTTCGAAAGAAGCTACTATATTGTCCCATTCGCTCAACCACATGGCAAATTGAGTTTCCTGATGTTTGGCCGGCCAATCACCAGTGCCATTTGTTTGATGTTGTCTTCCAAATCATTGGCCTAACCCTACTACCTCGTGCCTCATAAAAGATGCTCATGCTGCTAACCACCAAAAGGTTCAGACTTCAGGCTGCACCCAGGGTATTTCCATTTTGTCAGTGGTTCGATCGAACAGACAAACAGAGAAAGCAATACAAGTACACTATGAAAGTTGTACCTAGTGGGTAGAAAACAGAAAGGCCTTCCGTTACAACAGAAGATTAGTGATCCATCCTACCTCTGGAAAGCAGATTTCTAGAAGATAAAACAATACTACAACTGTATCATGTAGATCTCTGCCACACACAAGCGAAAATGATGACTGTGCAAAGTGTCATGAAAAAAAATCAGCTCAAGATAGTGCCCTTGCGATATGGAGCAAACCGCAGAATCGTTTTGGGTCTCGATCGAAGCGTGCGTGAGTTGTGACTGCGGTGTTGGCTGGACACGGTTGGTCTTCGATGTAGACTTGCTGCAAATGATGGGCTCGTAGATGATACCCGGTTATAGTGGTTGCTGGTACGACTGTACATGTGTGGCTTCTTTCCAAGAGAGTATAATTAGCCAACACAGTGGAAAATGACCCANCCCCCCCCCCCCCCCCCCCAAAGGCCCCAAACAATAGCCACAGCCAAATGCTATCTCAAGCACATACTCAAAGTGCTCTAGTCCAATTTTCCGGAGTCAAACTTGCAATGTTATTGTTATCTGCTTTTCTGAGAAAAGAAAAAACTTTCTTAACATTATCGCTAGTTAGGTTAGTGTGTGGTATTGTCTTAGAGCTATAAGGTTAGGAGAATATGCCTTTAGCCCTAGCCTTATTAATTTCTTTTCAGTCCAACTGAGGATCTGTATACAAAATGACCTTACTATATACCAACAGATCACGGGTCTAAAGTTTAAACCAGAAATGATCAGATTAATGAATACATCTCTTTCTCACCTGCTACACAGTTCATTCTATATACATGTCTTTGGTTGCACATACAACAAAGCTTCATTTCCAAGCTTAAATTCGACATCTGCTGCATGCATACGAACGAACGAACTTTTAGTTAGTCAGTGCTTGGTAATAAGGACGTATATACATATAAGAATCGCGTTTCTGGACAAAGGATCTCATCTAGACATCTCTCAAAAGATCGCCGGTTTAACGCTGGATCGGTCGGCGGCTAATGCATGCACACCATTGCGTCTAGGCGCCAGTTCGTGCGTGATGATGCGGCCGACCGGTCTCCACTTTCGCTTCCACGTATGGACGGTAGCTGGCGCCCACTATTTAGGTCGTCGACGTGGTCGACGACGACGACGACCGCGACCCGCAGGATTCGGATCGACGTACGTACGCCGGTTGTGGCCACACGGCCGCCGGCATCAGCAAGACAGGAATGGTCTGCGTCGTGTTGCTTGCGCCTCTGCCTGCGTGACTCACGGGCTTGGCTAGCTGGCTGCCATTTTAGCTACTACAGACTGATTGATGAAGCTTCCTGCTGGTTTTACCTCACAACGATAACTGTCTTTCTGTCAGATTGACTCACATGTCTTTCTGGTTGGAAGTTTTTTTAATTGAAGATGTAGTTCACTGAATTGAGGTCTTAGGCTTTGTTCGTTTTAGTGAGTTACCAACTTACCCCACTCGTTTTTCGCGTACATGCTTTTCAAACTGTTAAACGGTGTGTTTTTTGCAAAAAGTTTCTATATGAAAGTTACTTTAAAAAATCATATTAATCTATTTTTCAAAAAAAATTAGTAAATACTTAATTAATCATGTGCTAATGAGCTGCTCCGTTTTGCGTGCTGAAAGGGTGAGTTTCTAACTCACAACAATAAACTCAACCTTAGTACCGTATGTGCAGCACTGCTCACTGACATGGAGGCCTGAAGATTTATGAAGCTCACGTGTCAGTGAGTAGTATTGCAGAGGATCTGCATCCATACTTCATTAGATGGTAACTAGTTCGGACTTCAAAGTTTCACATGTGATTTCACAGTTTTGCGTAAGCTAGATGTTGATGGAATGCGTAATAGATATATTCCTGCTGGTTTAGAATTTGATGAGATACATTTTAAAAAGGCTTTGGGTATAGAGGCTGGATTTAATATTTTTTTAAGAAAAAGGGACAATAGTTATATACAGAAATTAGAGGATTGGAATTAAGACCCTGTTTAGATCATCCGCCAAATTTTTACACCTCGTCACATCGAATATTTGGACACATGCATGGAGTACTAAATATAAATGAAAAAAAATAACTAATTACACAGATTGTGACTAATTTGCGAGACGAATCTTTTAAGCCTAATTGCTCCCTGTTTTGACAATATGGTGCTACAGTAAACATTTGCTAATGACAGATTAATTAGGTTTAATAAATTCGTCTCGCTGTTTACAGGCGAATTCTGTAATTTGTTTTGTTATTAGAGTACGTTTAATACTTCAAATGTGTGTCCGTATATCCGATGTGACATGCTAAAATTTTACACCTCTGAATCTAAACACACCCTAAGTCATGTTAGAACTTGATGTGACTGCGGATAGTCACGCAGTTTGGATTGGATCAAACAAATTTAAGCATCCAGGTGTACAGGCTAGAACTGTTAGTGCACCCCCTATCAATGTTCAAGTACTGCTCGACCGTGCCCGCCGCAAGGCTGTTGCGACTTTGATTTCAGTGAAGTCGTTGCTGAACTATGTACTTCGTACCTTCTTTTCCCGCTATGTCTTAATAAAACTCCGTATTCGATTGGCATGACGGTGCCGATCCGACGAAAAAGTACTGTTTGACTGCTTTCGATTAAATTTATTTGACGTTGGGGTACTGGAACTGATATTGGTGTCCACCAAATTTACTAGTACTGTACACGCATATGACATACGCTCAATTTACGCGGAGTAGTCATTAGGAGGACTTGTATAGTTTTCCTCAATTCTCGTTGTATAGGTTTGGTCGCATTTGGTCACGCATAGCGTCGGCCAATATAGCGTCCGTTTCGTCGTAGCGTTAGCGGAAAAACCTAATTGTCAAAAACCATAATTACGAAAAATTGTTCGCTGTTCGTGCCTCTCGTGTGTGCCAAGGTCTGGTCTCTCTCTCACTGTTCCCTGTTCGAATCCTGAAAAAAAAGTCCCAACTCAAAATTCAAATCCGAACTCCAAATCTTTCCAAATCAATTTCTTTGAAAAAGTCTAGTTTTCGTCCCTCAGTTCTCCTTGGGCCGCCTCTTCTCGGCCGGCCCGTTTTCGCCTTCCCCTCCTCTCGGCTTCCAAAATCCCTCAAAAATTGAGATCTATCTAATGACACAATTAGTAGTCATTAATAGGGCTTCTTTTTGACCGTTGTGTTGAGTCGCCTCATTTCGCGTGTAGCTTTGGAGCCAGAAGACTCGTAGTGTGTGGATTTCGAAGAGAAAGCTCAAGACCTCGAGCAAGGCAAGTCACCTTTGAACATATTGAGCCTATATTTGAAATTAATTATGTTGCTTGCAAAATATTTATGCATTGATAGGATTGCACTGGAAATTGTTTGCCCCATCTGCAAGGCAGATCGGTGGGCCTACCTAACTTGTTGCATTTGATCCCTTCCTCGTTAATTGATATACCATGTTTCCTTGTAACCACCTGTGCGGTGCCTCGGTATTCGTGCACCTTGTGCGAATAACGATGGCCGCCTTCAAACATAAAATCTGAGAACATCTTGGGTAAAATTTAGTTTATGAAAGTTTTGGAAAACCCGAGCCTAGGTCGGTGCCTTGTGAAAGAAAATTGAGTTTTAAAAACAAAACTTGCGACACAAGGCCATTCCTTGGCGGGATGTTTGTGTGGTCGCTTTTAAGGACCGATTCCTTAGGAATTTCATCCAAACATAACATGTGCGACCACACGGATGAATGGGATACCCTTGGCTGAGTAACTAGCTAGGCCAGGGAAATCTTGATGCCAAGAGACAAATGAATTCGCCGGGGTGGTGTCGGGGAGGACCCCTGGGCTTCTTGGCATAGTATGATCGGGGACCTAACCTGGTGTTGATCCGTGGGACCCCTCCCGTTGGCATAAGGTGACCCTGAGTCGGCTTTCGAAATGCCTTATCGTGAAAGCCTCAAAGTCACCAGACGTGACTGCGTTGCACGGGCTGTGTGACCCAGGTTTGTAACGTTGTGTGGGTAAAGTGTACCCCCTTTGCAGAGGTTAACAAACTGTTTGAACAGTCGTGCCCATGGTTATGGCCGGATGTAAGGTGATTCCTTAGCGTAGTTTTGTTGACTACTGCTTTATGAACTGTTGCTGGTGTAAGGGAATCCTTTCAAATGCTTGTCTTGTGGCTGTCGGGAACAGCCGGACTCGGGGAGTCCGTATAACTGTTGGCAGAGGGCCACTCGTGCAGATGAATTTAATCTACACATTTCACTACTTTGGTCAGATGAGATGCACTTCCTCGTCCGTGCCGTTGAGTAGCACTCACCTAGTTGCTTCCGAAAGCTTCAAACTAAAATTGAATGCGAAAATAACCTGTCTTTCCTTGAAGCTTGCATTAAACACTTAATTTTCCTTGGCTTGCTGAGTACTTTCGTACTTACCCTTACTCTATATAAATAACCCCCCAGTTCTCGATGAAGAAGAAATGGACCCAGCTGACGAGGTGTTCTTCCAGGAGCAAGCAGACTTCGAGCAGTAGTAGGGTTTCGGCTTAGTTCCCAAGTCATGCTTGTGGCTTTGGGCTAGTCTCCGCCTCTGCCTTTTTGTAATGCAGTTACGAACTCGGGGTCTGTCCGCAGTTTCAATAATGGTTGTGACTCTACTCTTAATAAAGAGACCTCTGTCGCTGTGATATTTATTCTTTCTGTTGTACCAGCACTGTTTCCTGGGACTGGTACAGGTTTACAAGTTAATTTGGATCGCCTTACTCTAGCTTTCTTTCGGGGCTAGTTTGGGGCATGACAGCTAGTAGGGTGCTAGTTTTTTTTATGTGTGCCGGTGTCGTCGGTGGGTGGTGGTATATAATTTTTTTACTATAATCTCCCAGAATCATAGACTACAGTTTTATAATTTTTTCATGTTATATTAATTTAAAACATTGTACATCGTTTTTTAAAAAACATACAGAGAGATAACTTCCAAACTTGTGTGTAGTGCTTCTTCAATTTTCATGTGTGTATAAAGGGAGATAGTTTACAAGCTCCTCAATTCACGCGGAGTGGTCACGAGGCGGTGAAAAGGGTAGTTTTCATGCGCTTGTTCGGCACAAACGCTTCTACTCATTTTTTTAGTTTCATGCGTTTTTCACATTAGATTGGGGCGGTTTCATTTCTAGATATGCTCTTCCACTTTCTGTATGTAGTGCAAATTGGAAGAAACCAATTTAATCTCCAAAACTTTCTACTCCTGCCCTTGAACTCTCAACTAGGGGACATACCTTACTAGTAGCTAAATCGGAGGAATAAGAGAGTGCCGACGTATTGTCATGGAGATAGAAGATTGGTTTTTAGGCATATTAGCACCTCGCCCAAGAGAAGGTAGAAGAATAATTTTTAGGCATAGTAGCACCTCGCCGTGGAGGAGGAAGAAGGGCCCAGGATCATCCTCATCTCATTGGAGAGGAGGAAGCAGGTAGGGAGGGGTAAATGGAGCATAGAGAGAGCCGATGTCTTGCTATGGAAGGAATAGGTAGGGGGTGCCGTGGTTCATCGAGGAGTACGAGGTGACATGACGCCATGCGACAGAGGAAAGTGACGAATCTATTAGGAGTTATAGTGTTCGCTACTTCTGTTTGTCGTGGACGTTTGCCAAATAACAACCCCAAGGAGAAGGACTTTGCATAGTGCTTCCCTTAATGTGTATATATATCAAGGGAATTTACAAGCATGTGTATATTATGGTGGCGTGAGTATGTTTTATATCGAGCATGTGTTCATTATGTTTTTATAAAAGAATTTGTTTGGTTGGCTGTCAAAGGTTGCCACGCTAAAACTTAGGCATGCTACAGTTCATTAGCCCAATGTTTAATTGGTTATCACAGTTATGATATACCACACTTTAATAGTTATTAGACCAACATGTATAACTTAGCTTCTAGCCAAATGGTATTACACTTGTGACTAACAATTTGTTTGGCCAGGTTTTATAAAACTATACAGCATGTCATACTTATGACAAAGTGAAGTGTGATAAACTTATTGACCAACCAAATGGTCCCCCATCACTCAAATCAATCGTCTGTAATATCCACCGCATTTTGTTTCGACTAAACAGTATGTACACAATAACTGAGTGAAATTTACACGATTTCATTGGGCTAGAAAAAGCATGTCCCCATCATATATATATATATATATATATATACACGGCGTAGTTGCTGCATGATCTGAATGGGGAATCGTGCCACCAATTCCTGCCTGTCATTTGAATGTCCAAGTTATTATTTTCAGCCGTATCATGAATTCATCATCCAGAACGCGTCCTATAAATAACGGACATGGCAGCCACCGTCTCCACTGAGCTCTAGCTCGAGCAAAGCCGCTCTCCCATAACTACCGGATAGAACAGTGCCAGCCATGAGGACGAGCACGAGCAAGACCGCGCTGCTGTTGCTAGTGGCAGCAGCGCAATGCCTCGCGCTGCTCGCCGCCGCGGCCGCCGCGGCGAAGGCGCGCACGCGCCAGGGCGACTACCTTGACCGGCTGCGCGGGTCGCCGTCGTCGCGCCAGTCGTGGCAGGGAGCCGAGCTGGCGTCGCTGGCCGCCGTGTCGTCCGAGGACACAAGCGCTCCGTCGCCGTCGCCGTCGCCCTCCGATGGGCGCCACGCCGCGCCGGCGCCGGCGGCGGTTGGGAGCAAGGAGGCGGACCGCGTGGTGGGGCTGCCAGGGCAGCCGAGCGGCGTGGGCTTCGCGCAGTACGCCGGGTACGTGACGGTGGACGCGGCGGCGGGGCGGGCGCTGTTCTACTACCTCGCCGAGGCCGACGGCGGCTCCGCCGCGTCGTCCAAGGCGCCCCTCCTCCTCTGGCTCAACGGTGGCCCCGGCTGCTCGTCGCTCGGGTACGGCGCCATGGAGGAGCTCGGCCCGTTCCGCGTCAAGAGCGACGGCAAGTCGCTCTACCGCAACCCCTACTCCTGGAACAACGGTAAGCAACGCCTCGCCGCCGCCGCCGCGACGCGCACGCCGTCGCCATGTCAATTCAGAGCAACTAACAACAGCATCATCCATGGCGCGCGCGCGCATGCAGTGGCGAACGTGATGTTCCTGGAGAGCCCGATCGGCGTGGGGTTCTCGTACTCGAACACGACGGTGGACTACAGCCGGATGGGGGACAACAGCACGGCGGAGGACGCGTACAAGTTCCTCGTCAACTGGATGGAGCGCTTTCCGGAGTACAAAGGCCGCGACTTCTACCTCGCCGGCGAGAGCTACGCCGGCCACTACGTCCCCCAGCTCGCTCACGCCATCCTCCGCCACTCAGCCGGCGGCGGCAAGCCCTCCTCCTCGCCGATCAACCTCAAAGGCATCATGGTACGCACATATAATTCTTCCTCCATCCCATAATACATCAACCTAGAACCGAATCAGACACTACACAATACAACAAATCCGAACATATCTTTCTTTATCCAATTTCATTGTACTGTACAATATTTCATCCGATCGTATGCCACTATATTATTGGACGAAGGGAGTACCTCTATTTCAAAATATAATATAAATATATTCGGATGCATAAAAATGCTTATATTTTAGAACTATCCATGTCACATGAGTGCTGAAACATCAACCAGCTTGACAAAAACACCAAAAATGTTTAATTACTTTAATGCACTTGATGGTACACTGATGACTACTGTGCGTGTCGTAATCAATCAAAGATCGGGAACGCGGTGATCAACGACTGGACGGACACAAAGGGGATGTACGATTTCTTCTGGACGCACGCGCTCATCTCCGACGAGGCCAACGACGGCATCGCCAAGCACTGCAACTTCACCGACGGCGCCGCCGCCAACCAGCTCTGCGACGACGCCACCAGCCTCGCCGACGAGTGCCTCCAGGACATCGACATCTACAACATCTACGCGCCCAACTGCCAGTCGCCCGGCCTCGTCTCGCCGCCGGTCACCCCCTCGGTAAGTCAGTCACCGTCTTCTTGACCAACTCGATCGCAGACTTTCAGAATTCGACGCGTCTCTGATGGCATTTCAAAGATGAGCCCGTCTTTTCATCGACGTGTCCAGGTTATGAATTATATATTACTAGATTATTTTTAACTTGTTGTATTTGTTATATCTTATTTTAAGTTAGTTTATTTTTAGACGGATGTGATATGTGGTAGTGATGGTTTTTTTTAGGAAGTGGTAGTGATGGTTATTGGGACAGTGAGATGAGGAATTGAGTGGCTGATTTTTAGGGCTAATCAGGAGGGCTAACTTGAGGTATACGTGACGTGTGCGCAGATTGAGAGCTTTGATCCGTGCACGGATTACTATGTGGAGGCCTACCTCAACAACCCTGATGTGCAAAAGGCGCTGCACGCAAACATCACCAGGCTTGATCACCCGTGGTCAGCTTGCAGGTAAACCCAACAATCACCCATAAAAAAGGTATCAAACCAGTATTAATTAAGCAGGCAAATTCACGCAAAAGCATATTAATTATGATCCCGTTCGGAAGTTCTAAACTTGCTGAATAAAGATAAAAATTATCGTGGCACGTTTTTTAAACTGCTAAACGGTGCGTTTCGTGTAAAAATTTTTTATATGAAAGTTGTTCTAAAATATCAGATAAATCCATTTCAAGTTTGTAATAATTAAAACTTAATTAATCGTACATTAATATCATCTCGTTTTACGTGAAACACTTTATCTTCATCTTTAGAAGATTCAAACACCATCATAATGGCTCCCTGTTTTGACCAAATTATACAGATTTTCAAATATTATGTAAAAGAATTCCTATTTAAGTAGACTTCTGTATGCATGACAGGCCGGTTTGGTTTGTTGCCTTAAATGCCTTACCAATATTTGATAATTTCGATGATGTTCAGTATCTATTTGGATTAAAGTCAAATTTTAGCAGGGCTAAATAGTAGGCAACTTCATTAGTTAAATTTAGCTTCAATTTAGACACAACTTTGTCCTGCCAAAATTTAGTATTGGCAAAAATTGGTAAGGTTAATTTTAGCCATAAACCAAACCAGCTGGAAAAGAAAAAATCGAGCTCATTTTTCACTGGTAGCTCATCAGCTGAATCACAGCTAAATGGACCAGTATTTACTACTAGTATGTCAGCATCATTGGAGCTTGCAATGCTTTGGTCGGACAACGATTTCATCAGTGTTTCTACATGATTTGGTCAGTAGTACAATGTATCAAGCATCACAGTGAAACCAACCGATCACACCAACTTGGACAGATGATTAGGCCATCGACATGACATCCATTATTGGAGACACTTTTGGTGTTTCATCAATCATCCATCAACTGTTAAACCAACCTGATTAATTAGTATATTTGCTTTGCTGCGCAACCTGGAGGCAATCATTCATATTTATGAACCCTACCTTGCTCACAGTATACGATAATCACACCACACTAATTTCAGGTTAGGCCTGCACTGAATTATGAACTGAAAACAGAATTAATTAGTCTCTGCTGTCCCACATGCATGTGCAAAAAGTATTTTGTCTACCATGTTTTGTTCCATTCGTCCTGGATTTTCGTCTGCAACAATATGTAAACTGAAAGTTAGGTTTAGCATAAGAAAGTAGGCAATACAAAATGGTTAGTTGGTTGCTGAAAACTTGCAGCAATTCCATTTCACATGAACGGGCAAACCCTTTTCCATGAGTTGGCATAGCGTGCTCCAAATTCGTAAAATCTTGTTCGAATTAACAAATGACAAATGCAAGGAATGCATGGTGCTAGTTTAGATTTGACTTCATGCATACTCCATATCACTATATGCAAGATCTTATCTAAACTATGAGAGATCTTATAATCTATTCTCAGAACAAAAACCAAGAACCTATAATGCATTAACTTTTATAGTTTTTTCTACATGCTGATTCGATGCACATGACAAATTGCATCTAGAACCCCACGTTGTTGGTTTCCTAATATTCTTTATATGCTGGTATGCTCTGAAACTATGTGTGGATGTACTGGGCATTGTTTTCTTTTCTCATATCAGAAGTCTATGATTGATCAACTTACTCCTTGCCCATGCAGCCATGCTGCATGAATTAATTGGCCCATGTGCAAACCCATCTAACGATCGATTTGGTTGCGTAAAACTATGGCATAATTTACAAAAAAGAAAGTATTTGGTCTGTTTTGCAGTGGAGTCTTGAGACGCTGGGTCGACAGTGCTTCAACGGTTCTGCCGATAATCAAGGAGCTCCTGAAGAACAACATCAGAGTCTGGGTGTACAGGTATGTGCAGCAACTTTCAGATAACCAATCAATAGATACTCTGATTCATTATCTGAAAAAATAGATACTCTAATCCAAGAAGGAAATGAACTTTTTTTGGCCAGTTTTGGTATATATGTTTAACTCAGTGTCTATGATATGTGCAGTGGAGACACTGATGGGAGAGTGCCTGTCACTTCCAGCAGATACTCTGTCAACCAGCTCAACCTTACAGTTGCTGCTAAATGGAGACCATGGTTTAGCAACACTCAGGTAATTAGTTCCTACACTTAAACTCTTCCTTCCCCTCACCTGTTATCTGAAAAAAAGAGAGTAGGAAACACAACTTCACAGAAATCTGAATTCATCAGAAAACAAACTCTTGCAGGCCAGTATGGAAGTAAATTCTACCCAAATTCGAACTTTAGAAGCTCATATCATGAATGCTAGTTTTTGTTAGGATTTGGAAATTGTATTGATCTGTTTCAATCTTGTGAACTTCAGGGTGCTGGAGACGTTGGTGGATACATTGTGCAGTACAAGGGGAACCTTAGCCTTGTAACCGTGAGAGGAGCAGGCCATGAGGTCCCCAGTTACCAGCCACAGCGAGCGCTTGTGCTTGTCCAGTATTTCCTTGAAGGCAAAACGCTACCTGATTGCGAAAAATGTGGAGAGGCTTAGCAAAAAAAAAACTTAACTTATGTTTACAAATATAGGTAGTAATGTGCCATAACCACAAGTTGCATTATTCCCATTGTTGTCCCCATTCTAGATAGTGTAAGAAAGAAGCAAAATGAAATGATATTAAGAAGTACTCAAATATAGAAACCATTATCCCCTGCACTTAGCAGATCATGTAACGGCAGGTCTGCGAATGATTTTATATAGAGAAAAACATTGTAAGATGGCACTTCTCTGATCTGAATATTGATTGCCAAAATGGTTGGCTGAAATGAAAAGCAAATGCTTCGGTGTAACACAGATCAATCTGAATAGTCAGGACAACAGGATTCCTTGAAATATGTTGGTACCAAAGCAAAATACTGAACTAACTGAAGATGTGTTCCTTTGGATTATGGCAAGAGCATTTAAGCATCAGCAACGACAATTATGGCAGAAACGAAGAATTTGACAATGTAGAATTTCAGAACGATCTGCATGAATACGCCTCTTAGAAAACCTGCACGAGTAGTGTTCTATTTCCACATACACAAAATGCATTATCTAAAACATGAACAAAATACATGCCTTAAAAAATGCCAATTGCTTTCACATTACCCACGTATGAAACCAAATGTTTCTGAGGGCATTTTCTTCCTCAAATGTGCCAACCAATTCTTTGTGCCTTCCCACACAACACAAAAAAAAGCAGTGGTAGCACAATACAATGACTCGCTGATTTTCACATGATCAGTCAACAAGTATTCGTACCTGCAAAGGCCCGCTTTGCATCTTTGGATGGCCACAATGGTGGCAACATCACACCATCTGATCTTGTACAAATTATAACAATTTACAAATGTTGTAAGATGAATCAGTGTAAAGTTCACTCTGCTGTGTCTTGTGTGTCTAGGTGGTGTATGGTTGGGGAGCTTGTCCCTGTTGATCCTTGTAACTTTTTGCAGACGTAGATATAGTGAGAGTCAGGGTCCTCTGGAACAAAGCCATCCGGCAGTACACCACCCTCTGTCATTGGAACAGGATCTAAGACAGACCTTTTCGTCTTGCCCTTGAACCCAGGTCTGGCTGCAACACATCAAAAATGCTGATCATAAAGGGAACCTAAAAGTACAGGAGAATAGAAGTTATCAATCATGATTCATCACAAATATTTCCACTAAAATTGAGTGTTCATGAAAAAGAAAGAATTATAAAGCTTCCACTAAGCAATGCATCAAAACACGTCAATTGCTAACATGGTCTGAACATATTGTCAGATAATATTTCCACATGCAAAAGAAAAAAGATAAAATATTGTATTTTTACATACGCAATATGTATAGTACAATTTTCCAATTGCACCCTGGTTGGTTCAAATGAGTTACCCTCACCGACGGATCACCATAAGTTATCTAACAGTTCAAATGCAAAACTTGATCAGATAAATCAATATCAGGGAAGGACAGATTAAAAATCACATTCTGAACAAACTTTTCAAAGTGCCTACCAGCATAAAGACTCCTCCTGGTTTTAGAAGCCTGCAATCAAATGGTTGAGCTGGTAAGTCTGCAGTAGCACTATTGAAATCTATGGCGTATCTTGGTGCAGATGAGACTCTGAATGATAGCTTAGTGGGGGTAAGCAAGACATTAAAAACCTTTCTACTTCTAGAACCATCTGAGCTGCGCTGAGAGGAGCACCAACACCACACTATGGAAGTAGCAAGATCGCAATGTTGAAGAAGTACCAAAATAAGGAAAAGGAACAATGAAAAATGTAGCCTACTTACCATCAAAGAGTCCAAAGTACCTAGAAGAAATGCACAAAAATGAACAAGTGGCATTACATGTATGCTTCAATAATTGCTAGGACACCATTTTAAGAACTCATACCTTTATCAATGGCACAATCAAATGATTCATCAGAAAATATACTCATGTCCCTAGCATCCATTTGCATGTCTAAGTGTCATAAGGAGATCAATGGATGGTAAATTTCAATGGAGAAAGGAACAAAACTGAAAAGCAATTGAGGATACACTGCAGCTGTGGAATATTGAAGTGTTTCTTTCTCATAATCTCAATTACAACTGAAGAAATGTCAATGTTCATTATCTCTGTATAGCCATCATCAACCATATCCTCTGACATAACTGCAAATGGCAGAACATGGAGAAAACATTTGAATTAGCACAAGGCAGTGGTATTAGAGGAGGGAAGGGGGAAGCAATAATTGGTGTTCCGAAGGTTAGCTTTACTCTATCCTGAAAAAACTAACTCCGCAGCAACACCCAAACCCTAATGCGTGCCCACAAAAGTAAAAGACATAATTGTACTAAAAATGTCACAATAGGACACTAAATTTCCTCTCTTCATCTTTATTTTCCCTCCTGCCCATCTTCCCAGAAAAATAATTGAATTGGTAAAAATAGTGCAAATAAACAAAGGCTGCCATCCAGCTGTGGTCTCGAGATGCCTTGTAATGCAATACATCTCACCATAACGTAGCAGCAGTAAGCCAAGAGCAACTTTGAGCTACCGCAGGATAAAAATCCCCTAATAAAGCAGACTTATTTTTGCATATGTAGTCTATCATTCCAGCAAGCGTGTGAGAAAAACAATTTTCAGGACACGCTCCTGCCCAATTAGGCCATCATGAATTCACAAGAATACGCTCGTGTCAGTTGCGTGCTATCAATAGCAAGAACTTGTACCTTCAGAAACGGCCTAATTATAGTAATATATCCGAGAAAGGGCACTATGCCACTATGTATGAGAATGGCGCCATCTGATTGCCATAATGGCATAGATAGAATAGACTAATAGAGGCTTTCACACAAAAAGGGTCTCTCAAGACAAAATCACCACTCCTCTTGGGCCAAGGAGCTTTCCACAAAACTATTGCCGAAACAGCGATTTCTATCCTAATAACAGTAACAGACACTGCCTATGCAAGTATTAACTGCACAAGAAAAATCACTATCCATCAATCGCCCCATTTCACAATTTGCTTAATTGCTTGATAATACTACTACGCACGTAGTTGAAACAAACGTGAAAATCACAATAGAAGAACACGAAAAAGGAAATTTAACGTTCTTTCTTTGGGATACGGAAAGGAACACGAGAGCACGCGCGCGCGCTAGCTCTCGTCCTCGCATCGCCGCGAGGCGCGAGCTACAATCTCTATGGAACAGTAGGTAGGGAGGAGGAGGAGGAGGTGCGTACGAGCGGAGCCGCAGCCGATCATGAGGATGCGGGATTCCGGCGGAGCGAAGCGGCGGACGAAGGGGCGGAGCGCGGCGTAGCGCTGGTACCAGTCGTACGGCGCGCCGCCCTCCTCCACGTAGCGGGCGTCCCAGTACTCCGCCTCCCCATAGCTCAGCGCCCTGCCTCCCCCGCCCCCGCCCCCGCTCCCGCCTTCGCCGCCGCCGCCGTCGCTCCTCCCCATCCCCTCCTCCGCCTCCGACGGCTCCGGCTCCGGCTCCGGCTCCGGCGACGACGGCGACATCGCCGCGGCTGGAGGAGGGGAGAGCGCGAGCGAGGTGAGGAGGCGGCGGATAGGGGAGGGGAGCGAGAAGGAGGGCATCGGCATCAATGCATCAGTAGGTGGAGGGGAGGGGGAGGTGGGAGGAGCATCGGCATCGGTGGCGCGCGAGCTTGGGACCGGCCGCCACCACACGTCGCCGTCGTCGCCTGCCGATATCAAGGTGACTTTTCCCTCCCCCGTTTAAATACCTTTCTTTTTCTTTTTCTTTTTCTTTTGTCTCTCCCTTCCCTTGTTTTCTCTTAAACTTACTGTTTAGCCCTTGTTTTCTCTTAAACTTACTGTTTAGCTGCAGCCAAAATTTAAATTTTAAAACTTAGTTTAATTTTTAAATTTTAATCATAGTTTATTTTTAATGGGCCTGCTTGAAATTCTGAAAAGTAACTTGTTAGTAGCTAGCTTCTAAAAGTCTGGATAAACTGGGTTTTCTAGTTTTTGGTTTTTAGTTTTTTTTATTCTACAACTATAACTTTTCAGAATCTGAACAAAAAGCTGGACTATTTAGGGGAGCTTTTGATTCTTGGAGAAACTGCAGCTACCAGAACCTCCCCCAAACAAGCCCAATATTATCTTTTAAAGTTGCTAAGAACATATATTCTGTAAAGTTTAATCCGTAAATTGTTTTATTCGCTAATAGGCGTTGCGGCTTATAATCAACTGTAGATAGGGATGGTAAAAGTCTCAACATCTTAACCTATAAAATTTGAGGGCAAGGTCTAAAACTTAATTTCTATTCTTTTTTAAACTGAAAATATATATGAGGGCTGTTTACCTAAAAAAAAGGAAAATATATATGAGAGCTAGGTAGTGAAATGACCTATGAGCTAGCCACCATGGTCGTACTATATGTTTTAAAACTTTTTTATTGTATTTATTTTCTTGACTTCCTTGTCTACTACAGTCCTTTTACCTCTTTTAGTTTGATCTTGTGGCTCAATTTATGCCCCCTGTTCCAATCTTTGCTTCTACTGCCACTCTTTGTCAAGCGTCAGCAAGTGGACTCTGTGGATGGATGCTTCAGTGATGTCTACACGCTCATGGCACTTCTGTTTTCTGCTTTCACTAGGAACAGATTCAGCCAGTCAGCCGAGCTATAGTAAATCCGCGCTCAAACTTGAAAATTCCCAAGATCGCAGCAAGTTTTAAATTGTTACTCGTGGAATTTCTACAGAACTCGTATAAAAAATCATGACGACTTTTTAGTACTCTCTTCATCATAAAATATAACAACCTATTATAATGGTTAGATTTATAATATTAAAATATGTCATATATATTATGGACGAAAGTTGTAGCTTACGAGTTGACTCAACCATATACTTAAAAAAAATGAGTAAAGAAACTTTCCTCCATGGCGCCCACTGGATACTGATGAACGAGCAAGCACCTATTTCTCGGCCGAACGGCTGCTTTGAAGAACGTGCGGGCCTAGAAAAAGAAGAAGATAGCGAGATCGCGTGGCCCCAGCGAAGCACAAGAATCTTTGCAAGGTACGCCGTACAACTAACTGGTCCCTCCTCTCTTCTACTCCACATTTTGGACCACTAGTTCAGTACATGTCAAGAACACGCAGAGATAGCTTGCAAATTATGCAGAAAATACTAGCTTGAAATTCAGGCTACAAACTAGTACATAAATCAGGGTTTACAATTCCAATACCGAGTCAAAACCGCTCGCGAGCTGTATCCTCGAATTTCACGGAAACCGTTAATAAACCGATAAAAACCAATAAAATCCAGACAAATACTGCCAAAAATTTAAAATTTAAAATACTGAAAAACCAATCGGTTTATGTTTTTGACCTGGTTCGGAGAGTCCAGATTTCGCGGAGGGTGAATAGCCAAATTGATCCTCTAAGTTTTATCTAAGGCTCAATTTAATCCTTGATGTTGCAAGTCGTCTATATTAGTCCTTCGGTTTTTTATTTGAGTTCAAACCCATCCTTGGACCCACTTGGGAAGCCACATGGCTAAAACAATCAGCATTTCTCGTGATAAATGACCCTTATATCCCTCATTTCACATATATATAAGAATGGTTTGAAAGGGAAAATGCGCTACAATATCTACTTGTTAGACAAGACCCGACTATACCCAACTTCCTATCATATGTACATCCAATGATTATATGTAGCTTCTTTTTGTCAAATTTTGTGTACAATTCTCATACGAAATACATGGTAATTACTTCCGAGAGTAGTCCAAGCTCTACTGTTACCTTACCTGCACAGCCCGAAATAATACATGTACAATGCTATTTATTTAGTTTTTTTTTCTTTTTTGCTAGTGTATGCAAACTGAGGGTATAAGGGACATTTTATAATAAAAACGTTGACTAGAATTAGCCATGTGACACATCAAGTGAGTCCAAGGATGATTTTGAGCCAAAACAAATACTTAGAGGACCTATATGGACAAAATACAACTTCAAGGACTAAATTGAACCTTCGTTGAAACTTGAAGGACTAAATTGGCTATTCACCCTTTCCACGGGAATTGTAAACCTTGACATAATATACCAAGAATTCTTTACAAAAGTTCAGTGCTTTAATTCTTTTTGTAGCTACATTTGAAGCTGTCCTTGATCAGCCTTTTCACAAAGAGAATGATTCAGTGGTTCTTTGCTTTTTTTTACCCTGCTTTTGGCACATCAGGATGGTACTAATACAATTCCATCTGGTGCTGCAGATCATGAGCTGATGATTTGATGGTGGTATGATTTTTTTTCCTTTTCCTAACTCTGGTTCAGTTTACAAGTTTGGTATAACCGAGTCCTCCTGTTCAGGCCTGTGAAGGTTGTGCAGGATGTACAGTGAAGCAGACGATAGGAAGATGCAAACCGAGTAGCTCAGCAGGTCAAGCCCCGTGGTTATCTTCACCATTTTGCTCCTCTCGAACATCTTCACCAGAAGGATCATGACGATGACATGCCCTACTTTGGTTTTCAGTTCGTCCAGGGAGGTAATCTTCATCCACTTTGGTCTCTCCTGAAAAAGGAAGAAAACGAACGATCAGTTTTCTGAAATCTGTCATGATTGCAGAATTTCAGAGATGATAGCTACTGTTCTCAAGGCAGATGTAGGGAGTGTCTATGTATTGTGCAAACTATGGTTATATTTGATTATCTGGTTACTCTGAATTTTCAGTATTGCAGTTTAGGTTGTTTTGCAATTAAACAGTTCAATGGATAGCTCACAAAATAAATTTTAGTCCAAAATAAACAAATGAGTGGTATGGCTAGCAAAGTACAGGTTCATCAGTAAAAGGCTAAAACGTAAAGGTTGTTTTGGTATGAGAAGAAGAAGATGATTAGCTAGTTCTTATTCAGTTCCTGTACAGTGTTTCCCTTCTGCTATAATATAAAACCAGCAGTTGCTGGGTTCTTTAAAAAAAAAAGATGATTAGCTACCTTTAAAGCAAACATCCCAAATAAGGATGATCCCTGCAGAGCTCTGTCAGACTCAGAAGGTACATCAGTAGAAGTATTGCTGATGAACAGCCCGTACAAGCCCATCCCAAAGATCAGCATGACTGTTCCAGCGAGATAAACATCTGCAAAGAGCAGTAAAACACAGCAGTTAGTGTAGGGTTCAATCATTCTACACACCAATTTACTGCACCTTGCATGCTTGCAGCCTCTAGAGTTGATAAAGACTTTATCGTATATTATGAAGCCTAGAGAGTAACCTACCATTCTTTTTATTTTTTGAACAAATGAGTAACTTACCATTCTACTACCAACCACCTAGGGATATCAGAAATTTAAGGTGTGATGGTTACAGTTGGTCACCAAAAGCTTTTATAACGAACGAACTCATTGGTTGAGACGTCACAAAGCATAGAGTTGAATTCGAATCATTGTGAGTTGTGACAGATACTACCTTTCTTTGTGCCAGCTGACTGAATAAACCTTTTTCAGTACTCTTACAGATAGATTTTTCAGAGTTTAAGTAGTGACATAGTTATACTTATACCACTTTGGATCAAACAGCTAGCAGAATGAGCATCTCACCAATGGCTTCGACAACTTTGAGGACCATCTGCCCTGTATGGACGCCTTTGAGACAGCCCGACCAATACACGCTGTAAGCCTCTTTTATGTAAACACAACCCTAATCACGAGTAGATAGAAGCAAGATGATCAGAGCCAGAAAAATATTGACATGGCTGTTCTAGTGTTCTACACTGCAAGAAAGAAATTCTTGTTCTTGATACAGATAATACTTGTCCTGATTGGAAGAATCAGGTGTTGGAGATGAAATGGATATGATCACTTACATTGAGGAAGCAGAGGAGGGATCCGGCCAGTGATCCGGCAACCGCGAGAAGAGCCAGGAATCGGAAATCGAATATCACCTGCGTGCGTCACGAAAAGCAGAATTTTTAGCCTGATTTGCAATACCAAGCATGATAATCAAAGCAGATCTTGGAAAGAACCAAGCAGATACCCTCTCGACGGTGGTCTCGACGGCGGTGGACTTGGTGGTGGTGGGAGGAGGAGGAGCAATGGCGCCGTTGGCCCCGCCCACAAGCCCCCCGTACCCTCGCGGCTTGCCCGCTGATGAGCCATCGGCGCCTCCTCGCAGTACGGCATCCGCCGTGGTGGTCACGCCGTCGCCGGACGACGAGGCGCCGACCGCCACGAGCCTCGACAGCGTCCGGCGGGGGAGCAGCGCGGCGCCTCCTCGCCGGAGCGCCGGTGCCGCGGCGAGGCAGCCTCCACGCAGGAAGAGAGCGGTGGTCATCGACTCGCGCGTGCGTCAGAGTCGCCGGCTGCTCTGTGGCGCACGTGACAGGAGAAGCTCTCGGCAGCGGCACCACCCACCGATCGCGTACTCGTGTTGCGTTCGAGACAACTTCGTGTGGTGCGAAACCGAGTCATCCGGGAGGAGAGAAGAGAGGTCGCGAGGATAGGAGACGAGATTTTCTGGCGCAAGATGCCAGCCGCGTCGCTCTCGGGCGCGCGCTAGCTCGCTCTGGCTCTCTCACCGTCAGCCTACTGTGGCGCGACGCCTCTGCACCGTTGCCTGCATTTGCCGCGCATTTTCGCGCGCGCGTAACGTGACGCACGCATATCACCACTCTGCGATTTTACGTGAGAGAGACACTGTTTCGATCGGTTCAGTATTTTGGGGAATTCCAGAAACAACTTCAATAATATCATCCAATCAATCATATATGCCTTCTGAATTCTGAATTTTCAGATAATTTTCTGATTTTTATAGATGTCTTTGTAATGATTAGTCCATAATGATGGAATATAAAATAAATTGTTTGTCTTTCTTTATTAGTTTTAGCTTTTGGGTTGAATTGATCGATACACGCTACTCAAAATGTGGTATCGGAGACAGAGATCTTGAGTTTAAATCTTGACTGACACGCAATTAAATGAGTTCCTCCTATACAGCACGTGCTACAAAAAGACTACGTGGAAGGCAACATGTATGTCCGGCACTGCAATGTTCTGCTACTCATGTTCTGGCCTGTGAAGGTTGTGCAGGATGTACAGGGAAGCGGACGACAAGAAGATGCAGACCGCGTAGCTGAGGAGGTCCATTCCCGTCGTAATGTGCACCATCTTGCTCCTCTCGAACATCTTCACCAGGAGAATCATTACGATGATGTGCCCCAGCTTTGTTTTGAGCTCATCGAGAGAACTAATTCTCATCCACCTCGGTCTTTCCTGCAGCAGCAACAAGTAAATGGTTCAGCGGCTTTCAGTTTCATGACGTGCGCGCATTTCTGCTTCAGAAAGTTGTCAGGAAAAAAAATTAGTGCAGAGATGGTGACCGCAGATTTCGTCTTTTCGAGCCAGTGAAGAGTGTGTTTAGATTCAGGGGTGTAAAATTTTGGCGTGTCACATCGGATATACGGACACACATTTGAAGTATTAAATATACTTTAATAACAAAACAAATTACAGAATCCGCCTGTAAACAGCGAGACAAATTTATTAAGCCTAATTAATCTGTCATTAGCAAATGTTTACTGTAGCACCACATTGTCAAAACAGGGAGCAATTAGGCTTAAAAGATTCGTCTCGCAAATTAGTCGCAATCTGTGTAATTAGTTATTTTTTTCATTTATATTTAGTGCTCCATGCATGTGTCCAAATATTCGATGTGACGGGGTGTAAAAATCTTGGAGTTTCTTCGGAATTTAATGGCTGATACCTTCAAAGCAAACATGCCAAACAAGGATGATCCCTTTAGAGCACGATCAGATGCAGGTACATCAGGAGAATCATTGCTGATGAACAGCCCATACAATCCCATCCCAAAAATCAGCATGACTGTTCCAGCGAGATACACATCTGCCCACAAAGCAGCAGTTAGTTCAAAGCACATTTTGCAGGTCCCTCTCTTACAAAATTGATAAGAGGTTCGTATAATCGTATTGTTAGTGTTAGATTCAGGTAGATATCAAGCTAAACAATAGTGTCAGAATTCACATGATATCAAGCACAACAATTCCTCACCGATAGCCTCGACGAGCCTGAGGACCATCTGCCCTGTATGGACACCTCTAACACAGCTTGTCCAGTAGACATGGTATGCTTCTTTAATGTATACACAACCCTGATTATAAGCAAATAAAAGATGATTAGATTCATTATGTAATTTCAGCTCCACCATTTTGTACAAGAAAGTTGCTTGCACAGTCACAAGGCTTACACTGAGGAAGCAGAGGAGGGAACCGGCGAGCGAGCCTGCGACGGCGAGGAGAGCCAGGAAACGGAAATCGAATATCAGCTGCGGCCAAAACGAAGCATCATATCAGACAACGGCCGCTGCGTGCACTCAACCAAGCAAATCAAACGTTCGCGCGCGTGTGTGCGTGGCTGCGCTGCGTACCTTCTCAACGGTGGACTCAACCGTGGGGGCAATGCCTCCGGCGCCGCCGCCGCCGCCCCCTCCGGCGAACGCGCGCTCGAGCGACATGGCGGCAGCTGCCGAGCCATCGGAGTCCGTAGTCGTGGCCGTATTAACCGACGAGGCGGAGGAAGCGACAGCCACGAGCCGGGGCTTCATCCTGCACCCGCGACGACGCAGAAGCGCGGGCCGGAGCAACGCGGCGCCGGGGGTCGTTGGAGCGAGCCAACCGTGCACCACCGCGAGAGCAGCCATCAGCTCGAATGCTTCCCTGATTGCTGCTACTGGTTGCCACGAGTGGAGTATGGATGCTTCCCTGATTGCTGCTACTGGTTGCCACGAGTGGAGTACTGAAACGAACGTGGTGGTGTGACGTGTCGCTGTTTCCCACTCGGTGGTTTTCATCGCTTTCTCCATCCGGCCATGCGTGCGTTGGTTTCTCGCGTGCGAAAGGGAGTGCGCGAATCAGCTGGAACTGGTCGGCAATACGGCATGCAGCTTGAGCTCGGTCGCTGGTGAGTCAGGCCTCGCTCGGCCGCTACGCTGAGCACTCGAGGACGCGCGAGTCACGATCCCGCTGACATGAACGTATACAGTGAGTATATCAGGGGGGCAATCCGCCGGTGTCTCGGACTCTCGGTGACGGTGAGGAGCCGTTTGGTTCCTTGGGAAAATGGGAAGCCTTGGCTTGCCGAGACAGGTTGATTTTCGCTTGACAATCGGTGGTGAACTGGTGATGGTCAGAAACGGGCAGTCGCATATATACGGTGGCATGGTACAACAGGTAAACATCTGGCCATCTGGGGAGCTATTAACAGCAGCTCCAGCACGACCCTGGTTGTACTTGTAGTAACTGTGATTTTCTGTGAAGAACGCGGCGACACGGCATAGCGCGCGTTGCGCGGTGCTGATTGCTGAAGGAAGAAATGGAGCGACTCGCGATACTCGACGGATCTTCAGGTGCAGTTTCGTTGGGCCATTTGTTTGGAAATTTGGGACACTTCCAATTGGAATAAATTCCTCTCATATTTGACATCTAGTTTTAAAAACATGCTTAACCGTAATACCAAATATAACGCATCCCTTAAAAACCCTGCTAAAATGGGTCCAAAGGCACTGTAGCTCCTAGTTTCGTCCGACGTGATGCTTTGACTCGGTTAGCCTTGCTGAGTTTTGGGACTCATTTTAACCTGGTCTCGTCAGACGAAATCAGAAACTATATTGTCTGGACTCATTTTAAGGGACACATTATATCTGGTATTGCTTTTCAAGGACTTAAATTGAACTTATCCCTTTCCATTTTTTTTCATCTCCAAGGAAATGTTATTGGGTCAATCAGCCCGTATGCTCCATAGGCCGTTCAATATAGGAATAAGTTTAATTTAGGTCTCTCAATTTGTTGTCGAGTCTAAAATTTATCGCTGAACCAAAATACCAGGTATAGTACATCCCTCAACTCATAATACCGTGTCAACTTTGGTAGTATAGTGACTGGTTTTGGCTGACGTGACGAATAGAATCCACGTGAGCTCCACATGTTAGCAGCCAACTCTTCTTCCTCCTCTCCCTCTTCTTTCTCTCCCTCATCTCTCCAGGGCGGGGCGCGGTGGCCGACGAGGGCGGCGGCGGAGTCATCCTCGTCCTCGTCCTCGCTACCTGCCATCACCCAAGACATGGTCGAAGCGCACGATGTCGCCGTCGATGATTCACTGGATGTAGGGATCGAGAGGGTTGGAGTTTTAACCACTGACCCCCCACAAGATCCACAGCCAAGCCAAGAAAAACCCTCCAAAGCCCTCACCACCAGCGAGCATGGTGCTGTCGTAGCTACGTGCTCGTCGGGCGCTGATAGACAAGGCCATCGCGACCGAGATCCTCCTCCACCTCCCTCTCGACGAGCCGGAGTGCCTCGTTCGCGTGTCCCTCGTTTGCAAGCCCTAGCGCCGCCTCGTCACCGACTACGTCTTCCTCCTTCGCCACCGCCTCTTGCACCGCACGGCGGCGCTGCCTCCTATGTTAGCCTTCCTCCACGACGGCGACCACAACCACTTCGCCTAGTTCGTCCCCACCATATCGTCCTTCCACCCCCATGACCCCTCTCACGACGGCTTCTTGAATGCCCTCGACTGCCGCCACGACCGCTCCCTCTTCCTCAACCTCGAGATATCCTCGGGGCGTCGTCGTCTCCTCGTCTGGGACCCCGTGACGCATCGTCGGTGGGAGCTGACCGATCCATGCTCCTCTCCGTCCCTATCAGCTTCAGGCGTCGGTCTCTGCGCTGTCGCCAGCTACGACCACACCGATTGCTGCGGGTACGTGGCCCGTTCCTCATTGTCGTCGTGACCACCGATACAATAGAAGACGGGGTCACACACGCGTGGATGTACTCGTCGGAGAGTGGCCGCTGGACTGCCCCAGCCTCCCTCATCGTCGTCGACACCTACGTCCGAGGACACCAGCAGGGTGTCCTCATCGGCAGCGCGCTCTACTTTCTCCTCGTCGAAGGTGTCCTACGATACGACATCGTCGCGCATCGCCTATCGGCGGTCCGCTTGCCACACGGGTGCATGTCATCATGGGGCACCATGCTCATGGCCACGGAGGACGGTCAGTCACTAGGGCTCGCCGCACGCTGCCCTCGAGATATGGGGAAGAGAGCGCCAGAGAGGGGAGAGGGAGAAGAGTTGGCCGCTGATATGTGGGGCCCATATGGGTCCCACTCGCCACGTCAGCCAAAACCAGCTACTATATTACCTAAGGGATCAAAGTTGCACACAGTATTATGAGTCAAGGGATGAGCTATACCTGGTATTTCGGTTCAGGAACGAATTTCAGACTCGACGACAAATTAAGGAACCTAAATGAACTTATACATTCCTTCAATGTATATGTATGTAGAAGGAATAAGTTCATTTGAGGTCCCTTAACTTTACACTGAATCTGATTTTCATCCTTAACTTTACACCGAATCCGATTTTCATCCTGGAACCGCAATAGCAGATACAACGGGTCATTCAACTTACAAAACTGGTATAGCCGAGATCCTTCGGTGGTTTTGGCTGACGTGACACCTACGTGGCTGGTTTGACTTGGTCCTTGTCCTACGTGGCATTGACGTGGCGCTTACGTGACAATTCGATCCTGGAAAAATAATAAAACTGTGGGCCCACGTGTCAGTTATACAAAAAAAATAATTTAAAAATGGTGAGACCCACGTGGGCCCACATGTCATTCACACAATGTGCCTACGTGGCATTGTGGGACCTACGTGGGCCCCACATGTCATCTCACTACTCCCCTCTTCTCTCTATCCTTTCTCTCTCCGACCGGGGGAGCGGGGCAGGCGACGGCTGGAGCGACCAGTTGGCGAAGCGGGACAGGCGGCAGTCGGAGCGAGCGACGGGCGAGGCGGACTAACCCTCCACCACCACCATCGCCGCCATGACCTCACGGCCTGTGCAAGGAGCCTGGCTGCCTCGCGCTCCTCCTCCTCCCACTGCTCCTCCTCCGGCACCTGACCTCCTCGTCTGCTCCCTTGAAATCCCTCGGCCCTCGTGCAGAGCTCCTCCTTCCCATCGGCCATGGCGACCGCGGCGAGACGACTGCTCCTCCTAGCGCTCCGCAAGTCCCTACCTAGGGCCAACGGCGCTACCGCTGTTGCTGGCGCAGCACGAGGCGTCTCCACGGAGACGACGGTCGGCTCCACTGCCGTCGTCAGCAGCCACACCGCTAAGTGGATGCAGGTAATCCCACCTCGCCGTCCTACTAGCCTTCTTCGTGTGGGTTGGATCCCTGGTCCTCGCGAGACTAATGACCCGCTCTCCCTCCGCACAGGTGCAGGCGGGCGACGAGGAGAGGGGTGGCAGGTGTCGGCGGTAGGTCGAGGTGGGGGGGTGGCGCAGGAGTGGAGGAGGCCGCCACACTCCACACCGCCTTTATCTCCGGCGGGCATTGCCCTTCTCCCCGCTAGCTCCTCTCCTAACGGCCGCCGCGCGCCGCCCTTTCTCCCCGCCGGCCACCGCCCTTCTCCCTGCCCGTCTGTCGACCGTCGCGTCTAGAGAGAGGAGAAGAGAGAGGAGAGGGGAGAGAGATGAAGAGAGGGGAGATGGGGAGAGAGAGGACGAAGAAGACCGCCGGGAGATAGAGGAGAGAGTTGAGAGGGGAGTGGGAATGACATGTGGGGCCAACGTGTGTCCCATCACTTTTTTATTTTTTTGGTGTAACTGACATGTGGGCCCACATTTTTTATTATTTTTTCGAGATCGAATTGTCACATAAGCGCCACATCAATGCCACGTAGGACAAGGACCAAGTCAAACCAGCCACGTAGGCATCACGTCAGCCAAAACCGTCATTCAAACCGCCGAGGAACCTCGGCTGTACGGGTTTTGTAAGTTGAAGGACCCGTTGTATCTGCTATTGTGGTTTAAGGACGAAAATCGAATTAGGTGTAAAGCTAAGGGACCTCAAATGAACTTATTCCTATGTAGAAAGTGCGACCCCAACGTTTGTTTCGCCAGGCCGGCGACAGAACATTGGGCCAAGGTTCATTAAGAAGGAAAGGCGTTTGCAAAGAACAAAACACAGAAAGCCCAATGTAGTAGTGGACTGGGCGCAAAAGTGGAGGACTTGCCAAGTGAAGGCCTATGTTGTAAGCTTGGCTCCGAGTTTTTGTCCGCACCCGATGGGTCCAAAACACGAGCGACACCAACTTATTGGAACCTTCTAGAACTTCATCCCTCTGTTTTTCTGTTAAAGAAAATCTTCTAGAAACCACCCGGCATCTCCTAGTGTATTTACCCTGCTGAAATACTCTTATGAGCACAACGAACAACTGTAGTATAAGTCACAGCCAGTATTTTCAAGTCGAATGTTGCTACGTCGCAAGTCCAATTGGAATGCAAATTCTGCTGCTCATATGCTAAACAAGAAGACTGCAATAGATCTTCCAACACTAAAACACAGTCACACAGACAAACAGTTCATTACACTGCAATGTACCATCATCCTGCGAGCAGAGACGCGAACACCGCCACACTGTCACGCTTTTCAGCTGAAAACTGACCAAGATTCATAAAAACGAAACCGGCCAAAACCCAAACTCCTGGCCACAGGCCACGCATCACGCAACGCAACGCAATGCCGCCGTATGCCACATCTCACACATCGGCCAGTCCCCCCCCGCAAATCATAGACTTTGTCCACTTGTCTCACGGGCATCGCATGATCGAGCCATCGTCCACGTCCCCCAACCCCATCAAACACACCCCTTCTCGGGCTCTCGGCTTCGCCGACCACTAAACCAAAAAGGCAACACGCCCCAACAAAATATCATCGCGCCAAACGCACGGCCCAAACGCGACGACGGCGAGAGAAAAATCGACAAAAACCAAGAGCGACCCGGGCGAAGGGACGGTGCCCTCGGGGAGGTAGGGGAGTTGCGGCTGCGGGCGGCGCCACGCGCGGGGCGCGAACAGCGACCGCAACTTATCCGCGCGCCTCATCGCCTCGCCACGGCCGCGCACGCCCAGGAAATCCCGCGCGGCCAATCACAGCGCGCGCGCCCGTGATCGCGATCCGGCTACCCCCACCCGCGCGGGTCCCCCCCCTTTCCCGCACCGCCGCGCGGGGGGACGTCGCGACGTCGCCCCGTCTCCCCGTCATCGCCAACGTGTCGCGGCTTTCCGCCACCAAATCGACACGGAACCCTTTAGCCGCTAGCACGGCGCATCCGGTCCTCTCGTCGTAGCGAGAGGAACCTATACATTCGCCACACTCCCCTGCTTTGCTTGCTTGCTCGCCCTCCTCTTGCAGAGGGAAAGAAAGAACACAAGAACAAGCGAGAATCCCATCCTCGACTGGAGTTTTTTTTTTTTTTGTGTATTGTATAGTGGTAGTTTTTTACTGACTTGGGAGTTGTGTGTTAGTGTGGGTGTGTTTTTTTAGTGTGTAAAGATGTCGTCTTTAGTGTCGACGCCGTTCGCGACGGCAACGGGGGCGCAGAAGAAGCTGGGGGCGCCCGTGCCGCTCCACTCGTTCCTGCTGAGCCGGCGGCAGCCAGCGGCGGCGGCGGGGAGGGGGCGCGCGGCGGGGATACGGTGCGCGGTGGCCGGGAACGGGCTGTTCACGCAGACCAAGCCGGAGGTGCGGCGGGTGGTGCCGCCCGAGGGCGACGCGTCGCGGCGAGGGGTGCCGCGGGTGAAGGTGGTGTACGTCGTGCTGGAGGCGCAGTACCAGTCGTCGGTGACGGCGGCGGTGCGGGAGCTCAACGCCGACCCGCGCCGCGCGGCGGAGTTCGAGGTGGTGGGCTACCTCGTGGAGGAGCTCCGGGACGAGGAGACGTACAAGACCTTCTGCGCCGACCTCGCCGACGCCAATGTGTTCATCGGCTCGCTCATCTTCGTGGAGGAGCTGGCGCTCAAGGTGAAGGACGCCGTCGAGAAGGAGCGCGACCGGATGGACGCCGTGCTCGTCTTCCCGTCGATGCCGGAGGTCATGCGCCTCAACAAGCTCGGCTCCTTCAGCATGTCCCAGCTCGGCCAGTCCAAGAGCCCCTTCTTCCAGCTCTTCAAGCGCAAGAAGAACTCCGGTGGCTTCGCCGAGAGCATGCTCAAGCTGGTGCGGACGCTGCCCAAGGTGCTCAAGTACTTGCCCTCCGACAAGGCGCAGGACGCCCGGCTGTACATCCTCAGCCTCCAGTTCTGGCTCGGCGGCTCGCCGGACAACCTCCAGAACTTCCTCAAGATGATCGCCGTCTCCTACGTGCCGGCGCTCAAGGGCGCCGACATCAAGTACGACGACCCCGTCCTCTTCCTCGACGCCGGCATCTGGCACCCGCTCGCGCCCACCATGTACGACGACGTCAAGGAGTACCTCAACTGGTACGGCACCCGCCGCGACGCCAACGACAAGCTCAAGGACCCCAACGCGCCGGTGATCGGCCTTGTCCTGCAGAGGAGCCACATTGTCACCGGAGACGACGGCCACTACGTCGCCGTGATCATGGAGCTGGAGGCCAAGGGTGCCAAGGTCATACCGATCTTCGCCGGTGGGCTCGACTTCTCGGGACCCACGCAGCGGTACCTCGTCGACCCGATCACCGGCAAGCCGTTCGTGAACGCGGTGGTGTCGCTCACCGGGTTCGCGCTCGTCGGCGGGCCAGCGAGGCAGGACCACCCCAAGGCGATCGCCGCGCTGCAGAAGCTCGACGTGCCGTATATCGTGGCGCTGCCGCTCGTGTTCCAGACGACGGAGGAGTGGCTGAACAGCACCTTGGGCCTGCACCCGATTCAGGTGGCGCTGCAGGTTGCGCTCCCGGAGCTTGACGGTGGCATGGAGCCCATTGTGTTCGCCGGCCGTGACCCCAGAACAGGCAAGGACATTTCCAGATTCCCTTTGGTCTCACCTGCTCGCAGGTAATCCTGTGCTTGGAGCTGAGCCTGAAAGTGTTTTTTCCTCTGTTTGATGCAGGGAAGTCACATGCGTTGCACAAGAGGGTGGAGCAGCTCTGCACTAGAGCAATCAGATGGGCAGAGCTGAAGAGGAAAACTAAGGTACGCAATTCCACACAGTTTCCTGTATAAATTGTAGTACCAGTATAGAATTGCATTGTTTCTGCTAAAGAGCAAAGGCAACCACAAATGTCACATCTGGATAGTTCTGAATTCACTTTCATCTCTTCTTGAGGTTTTTGAGGGATTTAAGATGCATGCTAAACAAACATATTAGCTCAACAACTTCACTGTCATGCTGAAAACTGGTATTGCACATGCGCCATTCATCCCATGAAGAGCTCTTGTACATTTGATGCCCCAATCCTGCTATGAAAATTCCAGAAATGCGTACCATCATATGATATGAAGTTCAATGAAAAGCCACGTGTTATGCAGTCATTAGCTGCCAACTGAAAGTTATCCTTGAAATGAAACAAAACATCATGTGAGAACAAAAAGCTCAATACTTAAGGTGCATAAAGTATGTTCAACTGAGAACTAGAACTAGTGTAATCGATCAAACAACTCTTCCATCCTCTGAAGAACTCATGTACATAACGGTGCCACAAGCCTTGCTACATAATCCCTGTGATGCATACCTTAACATGAAGTTCAATCAGGAATATATTGTAGCATTACATATATGCTAAAACTGCCTACTGACTGAAGTTCCAAGTCCTTCAAATGAAACAATACGATCATTTGTAGACATAAATTCAAAAGTTTGGGTGTATGATCCCATAATCCAATTATGCTATCTAGTTTGCAGTTTCGCGAAAAGTTCCTAAGTGGAAATACTCATTCCAAGTGTTGTATGGTGACTAGGTTTGCAAAACACACAGAAATAGTTACCTTCTTTGTTTGTCTGCCGCAGGAGGAGAAGAAACTGGCCATCACTGTTTTCAGCTTCCCACCAGACAAAGGCAATGTTGGCACAGCGGCATACCTGAATGTTTTCAACTCCATCTACTCCGTCCTCCAAGATCTGAAGAAGGATGGCTACAATGTTGAGGGTCTTCCAGACACAGCTGAGGCCCTCATCGAGGAGGTTATTCATGATAAGGAGGCCCAATTCAACAGTCCCAACCTCAATGTTGCTTACCGCATGAATGTGCGGGAGTACCAGTCACTCACTTCCTATGCCTCATTGCTGGAGGAGAACTGGGGCAAGCCACCTGGAAACCTCAATTCTGATGGTGAAAACCTCCTTGTCTATGGGAAACAGTATGGTAATGTATTCATTGGAGTTCAGCCCACTTTTGGCTATGAAGGAGATCCGATGCGGCTTCTGTTCTCAAAATCTGCTAGCCCTCACCATGGCTTTGCAGCATACTACACCTTTGTTGAGAAGATCTTCCAGGCTGATGCTGTTCTGCACTTTGGTACCCATGGGTCTCTTGAGTTCATGCCAGGGAAGCAGGTTGGGATGAGTGATGCATGCTATCCTGACAGTCTCATTGGCAACATCCCCAACATCTACTACTATGCAGCAAACAACCCATCAGAAGCAACTGTTGCCAAGCGCAGAAGCTATGCAAACACCATAAGCTACCTGACACCACCAGCTGAAAATGCTGGTCTCTACAAGGGGCTCAAGCAGCTTTCAGAGCTCATCTCTTCTTACCAATCTCTCAAGGACACAGGACGTGGTCCGCAGATTGTGAGCTCAATCATTAGCACTGCAAAACAGTGTAATCTTGACAAGGATGTTCCCTTGCCCGAGGAAGGTGTGGAGCTTCCACCAAATGAGCGTGACCTTATTGTTGGAAAGGTGTATGCCAAGATCATGGAAATAGAATCACGCCTCCTGCCATGCGGTCTGCATGTGATAGGTGAGCCACCAAGTGCCATCGAGGCTGTGGCCACCTTGGTGAACATAGCTTCCCTTGATCGCCCAGAGGATGAAATATACTCACTTCCCAACATACTTGCTCAGACAGTGGGCAGGAACATTGAAGATGTGTACAGAGGAAGTGACAAGGGAATACTGGCTGATGTTGAACTGTTGAGGCAGATAACAGAAGCTTCACGTGGTGCCATCACTGCCTTTGTTGAGAGGACTACAAACAGCAAAGGGCAAGTTGTTGATGTTACAAACAAACTTAGTACCATGCTTGGTTTTGGTTTATCAGAACCATGGGTACAGCACTTGTCCAAGACCAAGTTCATCAGGGCAGACAGAGAGAAGTTGAGAACCTTGTTTACATTCTTGGGAGAATGCTTGAAGTTAATTGTGGCAGATAATGAGCTGGGAAGCTTGAAACTTGCCCTCGAGGGAAGCTATGTTGAACCTGGCCCTGGTGGTGATCCAATCCGTAACCCGAAGGTTCTCCCAACAGGGAAGAACATCCATGCTCTTGACCCTCAGGCAATCCCAACTACAGCTGCCATGAAGAGTGCCAAAATTGTTGTAGACCGTCTGCTGGAGCGGCAAAAGATTGACAATGGTGGCAAGTATCCTGAGACAATTGCACTTGTCTTATGGGGCACTGATAACATCAAGACCTATGGTGAGTCATTGGCCCAGGTGCTGTGGATGATTGGTGTGCGCCCGGTTGCTGACACCTTTGGCCGTGTGAACCGTGTGGAACCTGTCAGCCTTGAGGAGCTTGGACGTCCCAGGATTGATGTTGTTGTCAATTGCTCGGGTGTCTTCAGAGATCTTTTCATCAACCAGGTATGAATTCTGCCCCAGCCTTACATATGTAGAATTTTGTGCACATGCAAGGGAAAATCATTGCTGAACTAATGTACTTTTGGAACACACTGATGCAGATGAATCTACTGGACCGGGCAGTGAAGATGGTTGCCGAACTGGATGAGCCAGAAGAGATGAACTATGTGCGTAAGCATGCACAGGAGCAGGCACAGGAACTTGGTGTTTCATTAAGAGAGGCGGCAACAAGGGTGTTCTCAAATGCATCAGGCTCTTACTCATCGAATGTGAACTTGGCAGTGGAGAATGCATCATGGACTGATGAGAAGCAGCTCCAGGACATGTACCTGAGTCGCAAATCTTTTGCATTTGATAGTGATGCTCCAGGGGCAGGCATGCGAGAGCAACGCAAGACATTTGAGCTTGCTCTAGCAACAGCAGATGCCACATTCCAGAACCTAGACTCATCAGAGATTTCACTGACAGATGTGAGCCACTACTTTGACTCGGACCCGACAAAGCTGGTGCAAGGACTGCGCAAGGATGGGCGGGCACCTTCCTCATACATAGCAGATACAACCACAGCAAATGCACAGGTGAGGACATTGTCAGAGACAGTGCGCCTTGATGCAAGGACAAAACTACTGAACCCTAAATGGTATGAGGGGATGATGAAAAGTGGCTACGAGGGAGTTAGAGAGATTGAGAAGCGGCTGACAAATACTGTTGGATGGAGTGCAACATCTGGACAAGTTGACAACTGGGTTTATGAGGAGGCAAATGCCACATTTATTGAAGATGAGGCTATGAGGAAGAGGCTCATGGACACCAACCCCAATTCATTCAGGAAGCTAGTTCAGACCTTCCTAGAAGCCAGTGGCAGAGGCTACTGGGAGACATCAGAGGAAAACTTGGAAAAGCTCAGGGAGCTCTACTCTGAGGTTGAAGACAAGATCGAAGGAATTGAGCGGTAAATTTATTTGATCAATCAGATCTTGCATTCAACCAAGGAGGAGAAATCCTTCTGTCTCACTGAATTGAGAGTTGAGACTTGTACAATTTGTGTAATTTATAAAAAGTTGTAACATGACATACACGAGGATACAGTGTTTAACAAAGAGGTTGGCTGTGAATGAAAATGGAGCACGGTAGAAGTTCTTTCTTTGGAACATGTTACTTATTGTCACTTGTTCATTTGCAGACTAGTATTTGATACCTACTAGGAATATAAAGCAGGTGGTTGTGAACACAGAATATCAGTAACTATTTTAAGAAAACTACACTAGAGTTTTACGATCCTTCACTCCATACTTTACATATGTACGACAACTGTATAAAAGCAGGAATTTAGCCAACAGGAAATAGCGTGATATACTAATGTGGCCACATGTGACTACAGTAACAAGTTAAAAATGAGAACACCTTAGTAATTTAATTGTGAACATTCCAATCTTGACAAAGTAAGTTTCTGGCATCTGATTCCACATGTAAATGACACCAAGAAAAAACAGCGTATCTTGCTCAACAAAAAGGGTGTTAAATTGAACTTACAGCTGAAGTGGATGGCAAAGAAGAACAAAACAATATACTGAATAAACTTTGTTTTGTTTTCCCTTCCCAGTCCGAAGTATACAGTTTTAGTGAATTCCTACATCAGATCAATTCCATAAGAAACGGATCACCTGAAGCCATGACTCTGATTAGCTCTACAAAGTCTATCTCATTCTGAACCTTCATTGGGTACACTGCATGTGCTTGAGTAGTGTATATTGTTGCAAAAGTGGCATTTGATGGCCCATTTGTCCTATAAATAAGTTTGGTCAAAGCTTTTGATTCAAAATTGCTTGGCAAATCCATTGCAAGGAACAACATGGGGACAGCAATACTGTGATGAATGTCTAAGCTTCCAATAGCTTGAACTAGATAAGAAAAGTCACCAACGTGACTTCGAGGTATGTAGAATATCTCACTGTTGCAATGAATTATCTTATCTTCGCCAACACTTCTCTTGTAGTTGGCTTGATATTGAAAGGGAAAGCTAGCAATTGCCTTTTTTACCATATCTCCTTGATTAATGAACCATTCAATTTTATTGCCATGTAAGGGGACATCTGACCATGATTCCTTCACCTATGGAGAAACAGATGAGTTAATTTGATGGGACAAAGAAATTCACACGTATATTTTGGAAACCAGGACACGAGCATACACCTTGTTGGTTATCCAGAGCTTAGCCTTATCAAAATCATAGAGGTTCCAATAATTGAGGATCATATGATCCTGAAGGAACATAAATCCCTCAGCACCTGCAAACCGGTCAAACACCTTTGGCAAGAACCTATAGTGAAAATGTATCAGTGAGTGCTGAAATAATTGCAAGCTTTATATATTCAAGTAAATGAAGCTTTACTGGATGAAGTGTCCAGTAAGATTTATGAGTTATGACGACTTGAAGCATAATATTTTATTGTAGATTGGTTAGAATCTTAAATATCAAGCTGATTTCACTCACTTGTAAGCTTGTGCCAAGTTGCTGACTTCGACAGCAAGATCTGAATTGCTTTGCTCTGAAAGAATAACAACTGCCCTGAATATACGACCATAAAGCAGCCTCCACTCAAGTGCAACACGGTTCACAGGTACGGTGCAGTGCACTATAAGCACAACATCACCAAAGTGCTTCCTCCATTTTATGAGATTGCCAATCTCAGTGCTAACTTCCCCAATCTCCTCAACACCAAGATGCACAGCAGGCAGTTTCTTGGGGACAAACACCTGCTTGTCCCCATGTCCAATGGTTGCCCTTGGCCGATCAATTTCCAATGACATCAACCTTGGCTGCTGGTAACCAACAGAGACCAGATCTTGCAGCCATGCAGCCATGAACTGCAAATCCTTCTCTCTCCAGAACCCCTCCTCAGCCATCGCATAACTCAAATCAAGAATACGTTCAAAGAGTGTCTGCTTATGTGACCGCCACTCCATTAGGAAATCTATCAGCCTCCCTACATTGACATGGATATCCTTCTCATCATCAAACGGGTGAGCATGCACATTATCCATGCGGTGCACAGTCGGTGGGTAGACCACTAAGTAACCCCCAATCTCCCATAATATACGCTGCGACCAATACCCACGTATAACATCAGCTGCCATTGGACTCACTGATACTGGCAATGCAAGTCCCCAAAACGCCGGTGAATGGAACAGTGTATTAACTGAGTTGATTGGAGCCATCATGCCCTGAGGAAGTGCAACCTTAGGTGCACCTGCATCAAACCGGAGATCAAAAGCTTCCATTTCCGATGATTTCCGAGTGAAGTAGAACACAGCGTCAACATCTGGTAGGCCATTGCACAGCCCCTGCTGTATGAACTGCCCGCCACCGAACACCTGCGTGTAGAACTCCTCCACACCCACCTCCCCGGCTTTGTGCAGCGGCAACCCCCGCGGCCACACCGACGGCTGCCCAAAGTGCACGTAGGGATTCACCACCGTGCGGTTAGGATCCGCATGGTTGTACTGCAAGAGCACGTCGCCCCCTTGGCGCTGGTCCAGATCGACATCGAAGTGCGCAGTGAGGTTACTGCCCAGGACAGCGTTGCGCGCGTCTGCGTCGTAGATGACGCGCGCGCCGCGCTGCACGGCGAAGAGGTAGGCAGCGGCCTTGCGGGCGTGGCCGCGCTCGGGGAGGAAGGCGACGGAGCGGAAGCCGAGGCGGGCCTGATCGGCGAGCGTGAGCAGCGCGGCGCCCGGGTGCGACCAGTCGGGGGGCGTGGTCTCGTCGGCCACGGCGAGGAGCTGCCACCCGGGGACGGCGGGCAGCGGGCGGTGGCGCGGGTGGTGGGCCGCCGCGGTGAAGATGATCCACCGGGAGGCGCGCAGCGCGGGGAGCGGCGAGGACGGGAGCCCCGGGAGAGGGGGCACGCGCGACCAGACGACAGACGGGTACTGGAGCCGTCGCGAGGCGGCGCCCGAGCGGGCGGCGGCGAGGCAGAGCTCGGACGGGGACGCGCCGCCGTAGAGGAGCAGCAGCAGGAACGGCACCGCCGCGAGCGCCGCGAGGACGATGTAGACCATGCGGCATCTGGAACTCGCCATTTTTGGGCGTAGTAGTGGTGGCGAGATGGGATGGGAGAGGGGAGAGGCGACTTGGTGTACTACTACTCCACTTGGTAGTAGTGGCGTTGCTGCCGAGGTGGACAGCTGGTCCTCGTCGGAGTCAATGGCCGGCGCGAGCCTCGCGGCGGCGCAGCCCGCGAGGTTGTTCCGCCGGCGACGAGGCCCGGGAGGCGATAGAGAGGGGATTTTCCCATTTTGGGCCAAAATGGGCCTTTATGGGCCGTGGGTAAGCCTACCTATTCTTTGGGCCGTTGCTTTGCTGGCTTGCACACGTCATCGCGTGCTTTCCAACACGCTTGAAAATTCAAAAGTACTCTCGCTGCTCCCCACAAAAATCTCACGCCCCACTTGCCGGCGACGAGATGGATTCAGCTCTCGCCGCCACCGCCGCCGTGGCGTTCCCCAACTTCGCCGATGTCGCCGGCGCCGTCGCGCTCCTCTTCCTCGCCGACTCGTCGCCAGCGCCGTCCCCGCCTCCACCTCCTCCCACTGTCAGGTACTACTTCCGCGCAGCACTCTCGTTTCTCCATTCGGTGTTCGGCTCGACGAATTCACCGCCCCGTGCGGCGCCTCCCCGTTCATTGCAGCGACGAGCTCTCGTGCTACTCGGGATCCTCCGCGTCCTACTCCGGTACCTCGGCGAGGTCGTGCGTCTCCGATTCCGCGCAGCGTGGTCGCCCCGTCGACCCCCTCCGCTTGCTCGCCGTCGTCGCCTCCCTCCGCCGCATCGACCCCAAGGTAAATAATCTGCGGTTCTAAATCGTGATCTCTAATTGTCTCGTCGGTGCTAATGGCTCTGCTCGTTGGCTCTAGGCGCTCGCCAAGGCGACGAACACGCTGTTGCAGGGTGAGTCGTCGAAGAAGAGGAAGGGCGTGTGGATCCACATCGACGACGATGAGGACGAGAGCGAGAGGAACAGCGCTGTGGCCAGCGAGGGGAGCACCGTCACGGGGACCGCATCTGCAGGCTCCACGGCCACGTCGGGGAGAACCCACCGGCCTCCGCGGGCGAGTGGTGGCGGCGACCAGCTGCCGCGAAGGGCGGACACGATCATGAAGTGGTTGTCGCGGCCGGGAGCGGTGCCGGCAACGGAGACGGCCATCCGTGCCGCCGTCGGCGACAATGCTGGGACCAGCAAGGCGCTGCGCATGTGAGTACCACACTGCCTCCAATTCCAATTTGAAGCGGTTTTGAAATGGTTGTCATGTTAATTTCAATTTGAAGCGGTTTTTGAAATGGTTGTCATGTTATTTCCAATTTGAAGCGGTTTTGAAATGGTTGTCGTGTTGTTAAATTGTTTGTGTGGAATCCGCAGGCTGCTGAAGCGTGGGGGGTGCTTGAGGCGTACTGGCACTGGTGGCCGCAGTGATCCCTATGTTTACATGGTATGTGAAACTTATGCCAACTGTTTGAATTGAGACGGGAATACCAAATTCGATGCATGTTCTGTGTTGTTAAATAATGGTGGCTCATTGTATTGTAGCTTAAGAGATTTTCAGATTGGAGTAGTATTACCCTTTGATAGTGTGCAAATTTTTTGAATCGAGTTAGTGAGCTTAATAATTTCCAGTGGCCCAGTGGGACATACACATTTGAAGCAGTTCTTAAACCTGACTTAAGTTTGCAGTAGTGCTCACTGATCACTCTTAGTACTCCATTCTAGAAGCTCTAATATTTATTGTGTGCGAGCTCTGCACAGGCAAAGTTCACAGCAACAGTGGCATGTTAGGAACTTGGGAACCTGACGGTCACTGCATAGGCAGACACCAATGATGTCTGAAATTTGTGAATTATCAGCTTTATTATTAACTTTGCAAAATACCTTCATTACTATTTAGCAATTCCCATGATTTCTCATGAGTGCTATTTTCCTTTTAATGAATTTTCAGGTCACAGGCTGACCCAATGAAGTTAACTAAATTGTGTTTATAGCAAAAGAGATGGTAATTGTAAAGCTATTGGAGAGGCCAAGTGACTTCTGAGCAGTATTTAGTAATTTCTACTACCTGTTTGTCTTATTACTGTTTAATTTTGCCTTCCCGCATATAAGTATAGCCATAGGAGAAATCAAATTTCCCATGTTAGAAAGAGCGTGCATAGATATTTGTAAAGATAGGCTACTGGATAGAAATATAGACAAACAATCGTATACTCAGGGATTTTATGTCATCACGTTTTAATGCTTTATTAATGTATGTCGAACTGGAACCATCAAAGTATAATGAGTTCCATTTTCAGACACTTCTTTTGCAATGAAATGTTATCTGAACTTCTCTGTGGGAGTGAAATCTGTTTGTTGAATTGGAATTATTGGGATCCTTTTTTGAAACTGAATTATTGGATAGTTTGAATAGTCCCTTTAGTCAGCCTTTGGTCCTGATGAACAAATCTGTAATGAAGTCGACTCCATTTATTTCTCCTTGTATTGCGGAAGCTAATGAAGCTACCAATCTCCACATTGGTTATTTTTCACATTTAATTATAGCTAAACTAACGTGCTAAGATGAGCATACGCTAGAGTGAGCTTTGTTCTGAATTCTGACAGTGGAAGCCTTTGAGGCTTTGATAGCTTGATCCTCTTGTCTGCGTACTTTAGTTCCTCTTCTTTCTGGAGAGCATGTTCTTGAACCAGAACGCTGAGTCCTTGGGGTACCTCTTTAATGTCTTGTAGTCCACGTAGACGATACCGAAACGGGATGTATACCCGAGCCTCCACTCGAAGTTGTCGAGCAGTGACCAAGCAAAGTATCCAATCACTTTGGCACCATCGTCTATTGCCTTCTTGAGCTCAGTTATGTAGTCTCTGTAATATCTGATTCTTACGGTATCATGCACACCCTGGGTGATACTGACGTTGCCAGGTTGGTCCATTCCTGCAAGAGCATAACATTGATCATAAAGTAACCCTTGTTTAATACTACTTTTCATTGTCAACAAGATTATTATTAGGAGAAGCAAGGAACATTCTGATAGAATTACTGAACTAGTACCATTTTCAGAAAGGATCATCGTAGGGTTTCCATATGTTTCCTTTACATAGGTCACAGCCTTGTTGATTCCCCATGGCACAATGTAAAGCCAGTAGGAGTTTGCCTGCGTGAGTTCAATCGATTCAACTATTGAAGTGTGATGGTTTAGCTTGAACTTCAACTTTTCCTAATTGTTTAACATACTACTGTACAATACATTGACTGCCACTTACTTGAGCTCCAATGGGCACGCCATTTCGTTCATCTGGAAAAGACAGTTGGGTGCATAAGCAACTGATCCAGTTAACAGTACTACAACAAACTGAATTATGTATCAGAAATTCAGAATGATTGGGGTGGAATCTTTAGAACTCACAGACGAACCCAACATGCCAATCATCCTGATAACTGACCGGCGTCAGGTTCCATGGCCCGGGATCCTTCATGTAGAAAGAGGTGTAGTGGTTGATGCCAACAAAATCTATGGAATCCTTCACCATCCTGGACTCCTCATCACTGAAGGTCGGCATCCTGTCCTTGACGATTTCGAGCATCGTGTATGGGTACCGACCATGGATAATGGGGTCAAGAAACCTTTAAGGAGATCATAGTGTCAGTTTGTAGATCCAAAAGAAGGTAATTTCAGACTTTCAGTTTGTGCCTACACCAGCTAAACCTGAACTTTCTGAACTCTGAAAAAAATATTAACAATTTGATCCTGAACCAGGTGGCGTTTTCAGATTTTTACCATCCGAGGTGGAAATCTCTTGCCCTCTGTGCTGCAGCCCTATCAGCATTGCTGTCACTGAATGGTTCATACCAGACAAAATCCAAGAGAATTCCAATCCTCCCCTTTTGGTAAAGCTGTTCAATTGGAAGAAATTCAGTTCATTCTCAGATGCAGGGATAGCAAAATTAACTGAGATGAATTGCCCTGTACAGTGTAAATTCAGCCTTGAGATGAACTGTCATTTTGCTATTTTACCTGATACTTTTCGCGGTATCGCTTGACAGCGGCAGCATGAGAAAGGATGAGATGGTGGGCAGCAAGGTATGGCTCTGTCGTGGAGTTGCCTCCTGCATCGCAACCAGAGCACCTTCCCGGAGCATGGAGGCCGTTGTCATATCCTAGAGCAGCAACGCATCTTGGCTCATTGAAGGTAAACCAGTCCTTCACCCTGTCTCCGAACGTCTGGAAGCAGAAATCTGCGTAGTCTGCAAACGCCTCCCTTCACATTACAATCCACATTTTTTTTGTCAAATGCATGGTTAAATCAGCTTACAAATTTGAACTTAATAGTTTCTAAGTTGAAATGCTTACACAATATTTGGGCTTAGCCAGCCTAAGTACTTCTCATGGAGTGCTAGTGGGAGGTCATAGTGGTAAAGGTTCGCATACGGTGTGATGCCTATTTCACCATGAGAAGGTCAGAACACAGAAGCAAGAGTTAGGACACACTGATGTAGAGAACCTTGTACTGTCTAAGATAAGCAAGTGTCCTAGGAAAGTTACCTTTCTTAACCATGTAATCTATTAACCTGTTGTAATAATCAACTCCTTCCTGGTTCACCTTCCCAGTCCCGTCTAAATTTCATAAAGAACTCCATATCACAAACTCCATTGACCCGACCAACAAGAAAAAAAAAATTACTTTAGGTACAGACATAATCCACATACTTGGGAAAATTCTTGACCAAGAGATCGAAAACCTATACGCATCAAAGCCCATGCTCTTCATTATGTTCACATCTTCCTACAGCTCAAACAACAACCATTAGGCATCAGAAGAGAAATAAACCACAACCACCAGAAAACATAATCACTGAATCACACACACAACACATTACACATTACACACCTTGTACCTATGATACTCGTCGACCGTCACATCGGCTGTGGCATTATTAGGGATCGTTCCTGTCAGGACACAAGAACACGGTGACAACAATGAGCACCATTAGTCCATTACCATCTCACCTACACTGAAGTTTAATACTCTGAATCTCTGATTACTTACCTGGTTTCTCTATGAAAGCGTCCCAGATGCTAGGACCTCGGCCACCCTGCTTCGCCATGCCCTCCACCTGGTACGCCGACGCGGCCGTGCCGAACACGAACCCCTTGGGGAAGGCTCGCCGGCTCAGCCCGCCGGCGTCGTAGATCTCCGGGTTGAGCCAGTAGCATTGTGCCGGTGGCAGCGTCAGCAGCAGATGAGCTGCTGCTGCTAGTGCAAGCTGCAGTGCTATGAACTTCTTCATGTCTGCATGACACCCAGAGGGAGCAGGAAGTCTGGAGACAGAAAGGCCTTACCTTCCGATGGCTTATAAAAGTGGGAGGAGGTAAAAGAAAACTGAGCGTCTGAGCCTTGCCAATTTTTACCAGTTACTGATTAAGTTTTTCACCCTGTGTTTAAACTCAGTTTCAGACTGGCAGCTTGGTTCTACTGCGTGCAAGCTGGGGGCAGCCTGAACCTGAAGGCCTGAAAATGAAGGGAAGTTGCAACAGAGGCAACGCCCAGAATGAGAGGAAGAGCTGTACAATTTGTAAAAGTTTGCCTCAGTTTTTTGTGGAGGTTTCTACGTTCCACATTTCCACTAGTGATGTGCCCAACTTTGTTTGTTGTGCTCCCAGTCTTATCTTTTGATTCCTTGACGACTTTGATGGACCCCATTCTGTAAAGTGATTGAATGAATGATTGGAACCAATGAAGGTCACGCTGACATAGTATAAGCATGGGAATGACTATCGCAAATTAAACACTACACGTATATTTTATTATTATAAATCTAAAGAGACTGTTTATTTTGAAATGAAAGGAGTATATTACAGTTCTCATAACTTGATTGCGTTATGTGCTAACCTGCTACTAGCTTCACCCATTTAGGCCTATTTGATTTGTATAAAAACACATGAAATTTGGAAGAATTCAATTATATAGAAAAAAATTCCTACAAAGACCTTTAAAACAAAAAGGACTGAATCATATCATTTTATTAGAAATTCCTACTGAATGAACAATTCTATAGAAATTTTAAGAAAAGTCAGTAAGAGTTACAACCTTGTGAAAATTTTTCTTAGTCATATCTCTCTCATTCGATTTTTATTTTTTCATGCAACCTAATTAAACGATCATACTTATGTTTTATAATCAAACGATCAGAATCTTTTGTTTATTCTATTTTTATGATTTTTTTAATCATGTGTTTTAATCGAGCCCTCAGCAAGCTCATTATCTTAGCTACTACCGCGGGGGG
>BDMV01000007.1:52558973-52589402 GCA_008326285.1 Oryza officinalis | reverse complement strand
TACAAAGGCACCTATAGACTGAGATTAGTGGCAACACATAGACGCGTCATACATACTCACTTCAGGCCAATCGCAATCGGTGCTAGCTAGTACAGGTACAGCAGGAGATCTGGAGATGCATCCATATCTGCAACGCGTGATACGCGTTACAAGCCTAGATTAGACAAACAATTTCCGGTGATAACCATGTCAGTTGTCGCTAGTTCATTGCCAAGATCAGCGCCCACACACACGGAAGCTGTCTCGTGCACATCACCTCGTCCCCGGACTCTTGCGCGCAGCCATCCGATCCGCGAAACGCGTGCAAGTCTTGCCTTCCTCCTCCAACTCGTGCCGCGATCCTATCCTTTTCCTCCCCTTCATCTCCGGGCTCCGGCGCTGTCCCTCCCTCCTGCCGCGCAAGGAGAAGGTCAGAAGTGGACGGGGGATCGAGACGCCGAAAACCCATCGCGTCACGCCGTTGTCTGGTCGCGGAACGGCCATTCTCCGCTGTGCGGCCACGGAAAACGGCGATCTCCGGCTGGTTTCGATAAAATGACAGCAGCTGATTGATGGGCCCTGCGTACTATACTCCATCTAACAAAAACTTAGTATTCACATTTTCTATCATTTAGATTCGTTGTACTTAAAAAATATCAATTTTAATATTAGATTGGGTTTTTTTTTAGAAAAAAGTATGTGGCACCGACACTTTGATCCGTACACGAGAGATTTGTTTCGACGCCCTGCGGCTGCGGATCGCGTCTGGTGGTAGGGACAGGAGGGGGAGGGGGATACGGGACATGTGTCACGCCTCACGCGACACGAGGCTCAGCCGCTCAGTACACACAAATTTGCTCGAGCTCGTTCGTGGGCTCGTGGCCTAGCAAAGTGGGGACGGTCACCAACGCCAGTATATGGCGCGGTAGCAGTGTATTGTAACGGAAAACATAGTATTCTCGCAAACAAAAAGAAAAATATAAAGAAAACCGGGATGGTATAGAATAGAGATTTGCTTGAAATGACACAGAACACAGCGTGTCGGTCGAGCACATGCACGAACTAGCACATTGCTGAATGCTGAGCACTTATTGGTTAGAGGGAGAATATAGAATGATATATAGTTTCTACGAAATAGTTAATATGGGCTAATGTTAGCATGACGTTAGCAGGATATCATAGGTATCAGATAGGTACCGGATCTGATATCAGACATTATACCCCGTAGGTACTAGATCTGGTACCTAGATACCATGTTGACGTTAACATGATACCGTAGGTATTGGACTTGGTACCTTCAATACCAAACATGATATTTCGTATGTATCAGATCTGGTATCTAGGTATTATAATGTTAAAGGTAAAATTTGGCATATTTCATTAAAGGTGGAGCGAAATTAGCGGCATGATTTTAGTAACTGCTAACGAAAAAGTTGCATCGGTCGAAGGTGTATCGGCAAATGTGTATCGGATGAAAGAGTTGAAGGGATTACCGATAAAAGAGAGTTCGAGTTCTTGTCGGATTAGGTTTAAGACATTGAAGGTATTACTAAGAAAAGGATCAGGTCCAAGAATGAAACGACATGTATTTATTAATTAGGCATATTTATTTTTCTTTCATATAATTTTAGGAAAGTTTGATTAGAGTCCGGTTTGGACTTGTAATTTTTATTTTATCTTTAATAAAGTTTGTGTCGTGTCCGATATAAATTAGTTTTTGTTCATAGATATAAATATGTACACTCAGGGTCTTGTAAAAACAACAATAGTTCAATACACACTTTTGACGCATCGTCACCCTCTCGCGAGGTTTATTTTCAATGAGTTTTTGTCTTCGAATTGGGCTGCATCGGTTAGGTTCGATCTCCATCAAGAAATAAGTTTCGTCTATAGTTGCTTGTATCGGCAAGACTAGGGCTTCCATCGGTTAAGTTCGACACTCTAAACCAGTCGATACAAACGCTAATTATCATATATATTGCTTAATTTAAGTTGCTAAGTACTGTTTACTTATATCGGCTAATTTCATCTGGGTTTGTCAATATCGGCTAAACGATTCTTGTCGATTTAAATTGATTAATGTATTTAACATCCTGAGAAAAACAATCAAAGGTTTGTTTAGAACTTATTGTTTTGGTTATAATTTAGTAATGTATCAGTTAGGTTTGACCTACTAAGTTATTGTCAAAATTGTAAGAACTAACTTGCTCTTTGCTTGACAATAAGGGTAGTATTGGGGTTTCAGCCGATCTTACCTGATATAACTATTTCGTTTTAAGATTACATGTTGTCTTTAACTTAATAAGTCATATGTATCATCTTATATAAATTTATCAACTCTTTAAATCTATTAAGCTTGCTATCAGTGTCACACTGTCTCAGTTAGATCCGATCTATTGAGACCGTAGCTTGTTTAATAGATTTAATCAAAATTTATATTCTTATATAAGGTTGTATCGGAGCTATAGTCGATACGTTATCTTTTGCTTTTTAAGTTATTTCATCGGCTATGATATAAGTCCATATAATTATTAATTCATCTTATCTTTGTTATTAGCAACTAATATTGTTTTGGTTAGGTCTGATCTATCGTAGTTACTAGTATTTAAGAAAAAAATTAAATTAACAATTGCATGTTATCTATCTCTACAGCCGATCGGGGTTGCCTTGGGTTTAATCTGAATCTATCTGTACATCGGCTAGTATCTAGATCATATAATTGTATAACAATTAATCTTAATATTATCAATCTTATGCTTCATCGATTGGGTTCGACCTATAGGATTGATTTTGTTAAACAAAAGTTGTTTATGATTATATTTAATTTAGATGTAGTCTATGAATAATATCTTTTATAACTCATATCCGATTCATTCATGCATCGGCTGATACGATACGACATCGGCCTATCGACCGATCGACTATCGTCTTCTAATGTTTGTTTCTGTCTATCTTGTTGGTTATAGAATCAAACCAACTGCACGCCATGAACCCGAATCTTTTTGGATCTGCACTGCACAGAAGTAAAACAAATCTTTCAGGTTGCCATATTTTGCATCAACACATACTGATATCATCATGATACCATAGATGCCTGATCGAAGATACTAGACATACAGTAGTTATCAGATCCGGTATCTAGGTATCACGCTGATATTATCATGACGTCAGTCATACTATTGAAATGATAATACCGTTACGTAGTATTTCTGTATTAGTTATTACTCCTGTCTCGTGTACTAGTAAGAAACAAATGAAAATAAAGAACATATGTATTCGATGTTCATGCAGGCCTCAAGCCCTCTCATCTTGGGCCAAACAGTGGAGTTAAAGAAGAACCCAAATTTGTTCTGTATAGAACTAGTCTGGGCTCGTGTCCGATATTTTCCTTTTAGGCTGAGTTGGTTACCTGAGTTTCCCAACTCAAACACATCGTTTTTTGCGCGCACATTTTTTAAATTGTAAAGCAGTATATTTTTTGTAAAAAGTTCTATACAAAAGTTGCTTAAAAAATTTAAATTAATTCATTTTTCAAAAAAAAGCTAATACTTAATTAATCACGTGCTAATAGGTAGTTCCTTTTTAGGGGCGCTGTGTGTCTTAGGAAAAGCAACAAACGAACCCAACCTTACTCTTGCACCGTTGCATTTTTATCACTGATCCTCCGTTTTCTTAAAAGACAATCCGATTCTCTGCCTTTTTTTAGATAATATCTGTGGTTCTCTGTTAGCCTTAGCAAGTTAGCAGAAAGCGACAATGCACATCCGGCCGCAGAATCTTGCCAGACTCAAAGCTATCTTTCATACACGAATTAAGATTAGTTGTGGGTAACCTCGACACGATCTACAAATGGCGCCATCAGGCTTTAATTCGGATGAGTCAGACATAAGCTGGACCTGATGCTTTTGCCCTGTCACACGTCCTAAACAGACCTTAATCTACTGTCTCCTTAAATTGACAGCGGATTAGGACCTCTCCGACTAACGCGAATCTCAAAGTACTTCATGTACAGCTCTGATTCATTTTTGTTCACAAGTGTACGCTGTTTCACACTCTTGTCCAGATTCGTATTACTAAAATGTATTAATATTTAATACTAGATTGATTTTTTATGAAAAAAATGGAATACATGTTTTAGATACAGGTTGTATACAACTAGAGCTATCGGTCACTGTCTATGCTTCGTGTAGAAACTACTGTTAATCCTACTTGTTTATATCCCCTTTACGTGTATCTGGCCGTCAAATGACAGTAAGTCGGTGCAATGGGGAAGATGGGCTTCCAATCGGTGAAGTTATCTGTTCAGCTTCAGCATCCCATCCACAGGTGACACACAGACAGCAGAGGAACACGGACACGACCAACCAACCAACCAACCAATCAAAATTCAGTTCGAATCTCACACATGTCAGGTCAAAACGTCAAAGTAAAACTTGGTTTGCGAGGATCTTCTAGGGAGCGCAGCTCTGCAGCGACGTTTGCAGTTTAATGAAATGCACATCATCAGCACATGGACGGCAAGTCTGCAACGCAATGCTTTGCACATGTTCAGAGTTCAGACCCTTGACTGTATCAACAACGAGCTACTAGCACCTCGAAAGAACCAAGAAACTGTAGAAGGTGGATAAGGTCACGATGATCACGCCACTCACACGACATGGTCATTATCATATTATTAATCTTTTAGTAGTGGTATCTAATTAGATCTTAACCTTTTCCCCCATGACAAGGATGTTCTGAACTTTCTCTAATTCTTGACGGGTAAAAAAAATGCAGGAATCAATCGTCACGTCAAATGCAAAGTTACTGCAGCAATGATACAATCATCCTCAGTGAAAATATGATGCCAAAAAGGTGCTACCGTACGAGGACCATTGCACACGATGTGGCTCCTTTTTTTTTTCCAAAGGTTGCAATGGATGGTCCACGTGGACCATACCATACAAGCAATCAAGCCTCTCTGTAAAGCAGCCAAAAAAACCATTCTCCTATTACATGCCTGCGTGCTCAACGTGTGCCCGACCAAAAAGCCCAAATCATTTCACCCTTAATAAAACTATAAAATACATTCAGAACTTCAAAGCTCCAGAGTCCAAACAAAAACAAGGAAAAAAAACATTGCGATGTCTACGCAATGCATTAAAAATGCCAATGTTGGAGTAAAAAATACAAGATAAATGTACAAGTGGTTAGGTTCCTCACTCGATTTTAAGTTTTAAATTTAATGCGGGTGTTTATATTTATGACTAATTATTTTTTAATGATATGATAAGACGTTTGTAATAATTTTGTTAATATTAAGATATGTCAGTCCAATTCTTTTAGAATTGTTTATAGAGAGATGACCCTATACCGTGTTTTTAAAAAGATAGAAGAGAACAAACTGGCAAAAATTTCACACCAAACAAAACGTTTCCCAAGAACAAAAGGGAGAAGAGCAGTAGCTCGCACACCACAAACCGGCCCGCCCACTGACGATCCGGGCCCACCACGTCCCGTGCTGTGACGCCCATCACCGCAGCCACCAATACGTAAGTTGCCGCACGAGCGAAAAGGCCACACCAACGGTCACAGATTAGCATCCGCCTCCACCTCCACCTCGCCTCGTCCCTGTCTCGTCTCGTCGTCTCCTCCTCCTCTCGCCACCAAGTCCTCCAAGGCCCCAACTCCAACCAAATCCTCCATACCACACCACCACTCCACCTCCACCGTCCCAACCAACACTTCGCCATTACGCCGACGCCAGGAGGTGCCACGCCGCGCTCGCGGTCGACCTCCTCGGGGCCGGGACGACGACATGGGCGCCGCCGACAACGCCGTACTGTTCTTGGCATCCGAGCTCCTTTTTTTCTCTCTCTCTCTGACTCTGAGTGGTATTTACTATTTACTCTGCTTCTTCTTGCTCATGGGGTTGTTGGATATCTGCAGGCGCCGCGGCAGGATGTGCCGGAGAGGGGCAGAGGAGGGAGGGCGCCGGAGGCGAAGGAGAGGGAGGTGAAGGTGGTCGTGGTGGACGAGCCTCCTGGGGCGCCGGTGGCGAGGCTGCAGGCGCAGCGGCCGCTGGCGCCGCTGCAGGTGACCACGCAAGCGCCGCCGCCGCCCATGTCCGTGGCCTCCGGCGGCGTGGAGCCGCCGCCACAGGTGGCGACTTTCCAGCCCGTCATGCAGACCCCACCACAGGTACAAAACAAATGCCCAATTGCTGATTTCTTTTGTTGCATTTAAAATTCGGTGGTATTTGAATCTTCTTGATTTAAATAGTGAGATTGGCTGAGTCTTTTCTGAGCATGTGGGGTGTGTGTGAGTGAGATCGACTGTTTGTAGCACAAAACTGGTTGGTAGACATGTCAATAATTTTGTTTGGTACAATCAAGCAGCTCTTTTGTATAGTCCAATCCCCCTCCACTTGACATTTCGGCAAAAAAAACTCTGCGATCATGTGGCGACTTTTGCTGCAACGACAATGGCAGAATGGTTTTTTAACTAGTTCCAAGAAACAGTTTTTAGAGGATACTGACAGTTGAGTTTGATCTCGTTTTAGAATTGTAAAGCACTAATACTTATTATTTTACTTTGAAAAGATTTGATTGGGTTTTGGAGATACTTTGTGATATCTCATATCTGAGTAAAAGAAAATGGAAGTCTTTTGCAAGTTGGAAATGCTTCAATCAATCATGCAGATTAGCAATGTTTGCACTCAGCAACAACCGAATAAATCAGCAACGCGTGCAGCTCTGTGCGAGCCCAAAGTTGCTCAGCCTTTCGGTGACAGAAAAAGATAAGAGAGGTGGTAGTGTTTGACACGATTTCTTAATCAATGTAGCCTAACGTATAGCTTTGATTCATTAGATGACTCATGTGTAACTTAAGCACTAATAGTTCCCTAATATAATAGTACCCTCTAGGATGGAGTAATGCTTGGAATCGAATCTCCAGTTCACCGTACAAGTTGATTTTCGTACCAAATATTCCATAGGTGCCTAAACCTATTGCCCGTTAGATTAAGTAGTAAATTAAGCTTCAGGTTGCAGGGCATGTGCTAGGTAATGTCTTATGCTAATCAAATTTGGTCGGTAATGGAGTAAATTAATCAACTTTTTTTTTTGCGTGGCAGGTGGCGTTCGCGTCGCTCAATTCTCGCGTGTACACCAATGGCATCACGCTGTGCGTCTTCCTGGTCCACCTCGCCGCGGCCACGTTCGCCGTCGGGTTCTTCGTGTTCAGGGCCGTCAAGGACATCGTGCAGCACCCGCATTCCCGCAATGCACGGCGCGAGCGGAGCCTGCTGCGTGACTGGCTGCCGCCAGTGGAGGGCGCGGTGGCGCTCAGCATCGTGCTGGCGTTCGCGTGGCAGAAGGCGGTGCGGGCGTGGCCGCGCGCCATGGTGCGCGTCATCCTGTGGTCCAGCTTCGGCATCACGCTGGCGGTGGGCGCGCTGCTGATGTGCTTCTCCATGCCGGCCACCGTCGGGCTCGGCGTGGCCATGGTGATGTTCTCCATCGGGACGGGGCTGTACGCGTGCTGGGTGACGCGCCGCGTCGGGTTCACGGCGCGGGTGTTCGAGCGCGCCGTGCAGCCGGTGGACAAGTTCCGGGGGCTGAACGGGCCGGCCTACCTGATGGTGGCGGCCGGGTTCGTGTGGATATCGGTGTGGTGCGTGGCGGTGATCGGCGCGGCGAACTACCGGTTCCCGGGGCTGACCATCCTGGGCCTGGTGCTCAGCTTGATGTGGACGGCGGAGGTGATGCGGAACGTGGCGAACCTGACGGCGAGCCGGGTGATCGCGCTCTACTACCTCCGCGGCATGCAGTCCAGCGTCCAGTTCAGCTTCCAGCGCGCGCTCTCCTACAACCTCGGCAGCGCCTGCCTCGGCTCGCTCTTCGTCCCCACCATCGAGGCGCTCCGCATCGTTGCGCGCGGCCTCAACCTCCTCGAGGGCGAGGACGAGTTCATGTTCTCCTGCGCCCACTGCTGCCTCCACGTCATGAACGCCATCTTCGAGTTCGGCAACAGCTGGGCCTTCGTCCACGTGAGTTTCGACGCTTTCTTCTTGCTCCATGGTTAAGTTTGTGGTGACAATGGCGGATGCGTGGTGGTGTTTGCAGATCGCGGCGTACGGGAGGGGGTTCGTGCAGGCGTCGCGGAGCACGTGGGAGCAGTTCGAGCGGCTGCAGGGGATGCCGGCGCTGGTGGACTCGGACATCACGAGCTCCGTGTGCTTCCTCACCGGCGTCACCAGCGGCGCGCTCTGCGTCGCGCTTGCGGGGTCGTGGACGTTCGCCACGCACAAGCACTACACCGCCACCGTCGCGCTGCTCGCCTTCTTCGTCGGATACCTCATGGTCCGCAACTTCGCGCCCGGTCGTTCTCTCTTAACACGAAAACACACTTTTCTTCGTTGCGCTCACGAATTTTTTGTGCAGACGCGGATCGGCATGGCGCTGCCACAAGCGTGCGTGGGTTGCTACTACGTGTGCTTCGCCGAGAACCCGACGTCGCGGCTGTTCGATCCCACGATACCGGAGCGGCTGCACAAGATGCAGGAAGGCGCCGACCCGCTCGTGCCGACGCCGCGCTTCCCGCCACAGCACCCCGGCGCCGCCTGATCAACGCAAAACTCACCAAATCCCAAGCCTTTACTGAGATTAAACACATGAGAACGAGCTATAGATTGGGTGGTGATCTCATCATGTCGCTTGTGCAGCCTGAGCTGACCCGGTGATCTGCCAATCTGTTACAGGCGAGACTACTCGTTGCGTGAATCGAAGGCAACTCGAGATGGAATCATGAATCCTTTTGACCATGCTGCAAGTGTAGGCGAGCAGACTACGTCTTCGTCCCAAAATAACTTAATCCAGAATGAATAATTTTGAGACAGTAGAATGAATTTTGAGACAGAGGGAGTAGCTGAAAATTTGGACCCCTAGGTTTCTCCCTTTTCGTTCTGTAAATTTCCCCCATTTTTTGACACCACCGAATTTTTGTTAGTGGAATTAGATGACAAGCCTGAACATTTCATATTTCAGGTATGTAAACAGATTTTTCATTACATCTATAGGAAATTCTTGTGAATATTATCCAACCTTTTTATGTGAAGGTCATGTTCATTTCCAAGATGACCGAGAAGTCATGAACTGGACCTTATAGTTGAAGGGCACAGAGTATCAGAGCAGACATGTAGTTGGACCAGACTGTTCTTGTGGGGGCACTAACAACTTTGCATAGGTTGGTTCATCACGCAATAATGGATGGTAGATGGAGTAGTGAAAAAAAAAATGTCACTTCTCCATTCTACAGGGGTTTTTGTTTTGTTTTGTTTGGTGAGTGGGTGTAGACGTGGTGTGACAGTGTGACACAGGGGAAGAAGCACGACTCCCAGACTCGGCTGAACAAAGCTCATCAACTAGTATCAGCTGACAGCTGACTATCCACAACAACATCGAATTCAATGAACTCTCCCCCACAACAACATCCACAATCAATGGAAGGGTGAAAATGTGGATGAAAATGTAGCCGTGCTTGCAACAGCACATGTCCTGACGTCCTGGATGAGAAGTTTAGGCCTTAAATTTTAAAACTCAATTTTAAAATTAATTTTAAAATTTTTTTATCGAAATTTATTTTTCAGCATTGACATTTAAGTCACTAAAAACACACACGGTCATGCTACCTGAAGCGCTGCGCGCTAGGCAGCCGTTAGCGCGACTCACAACCTTCCTCTGGTCAACCCCTCGATCCGGTTTTTCTGTTCGATAATTTCCTCTCAATTTTTTTCGTTCGATACGAACACCTGCTGATTTTCAGGATAGCAAGTATCCAACAGCCACGAGTAAAAAAAATAACTGCCGACTAAGATTAGGTTCCGTTAAAAAAAATTAATGTCTCGTGCATCCGGTTTTTCCATTCCTAACAGCGATACCCCTCCTCATGCCATCTCAGGAAAAAAAATTACTAGGATGCCGCATCCGTTTTCTCGTTGCTACATCTCCTGTTTTCTAGTTGGTTCTGTTGTGGGTCCAATTGAGTTGACCGGCATATCACACATCAATAAAAAAATTACTAACACATATTTTCTATTAAGCTCCTGTTTAAATCCCACGCCAAATTTTTACACTCTGTCACATCGAACATTTAAACGTCTGTATGAAGTATTAAATATGGGTGAAAAAAATAACTAATTGCACAGTTTGCGACTAATTTGTGAGACGAATCTTTTGAGTCTAGTTTCGCAATGATTTGACAATGTGATGCTATAGTAAACATTTGCTAATGATGAATTAATTAGGCTTAATAAATTCGTCTCGCGGTTTACAAACGGATTCTGTAATTTGTTTTGTTATTAGTTTATGTTTAATACTTCAAATGTGTGTCCGTATATCCGATGTGACCCGTCAAATTTTTACACCCCGGATCTAAACACCCCCTAAAGGTTTCAATTTGCTTGGATAAAAATTTTACTACCACATATTTGTGTGTAGTTATAATTTTACCTCCCTTTGTAAGATCCAGTAAAATTGTTACTGCCTGATTATATTAGAATAAAAATATTACTCACCATTAGTTTGGGTGGAAAAAACACGCTTATCTTGAGTAAAAAAAAATCACTGTCTGCTTAGACCTAGTAACAAATCACATATCCTCATTCTATCTGTCTTTCCATATTATTTACTAGCAAGTTTTATTTTGATAGTAATATATTTATTTCGAATTGCCGATTGAAAATGGCAGTAAAAAAATTCAACATCACAAAAAATATGGATAAATAATTTTTTTACTATGCATATTATTACATTAAATCATGAAAATATCTCTCTGAATAAAAAAACACAAACAGGTACAATCAGATTAGGAGAATCACAGTGAATTCGTTTGGAGATTATTATATACACAAGGGACATTTACGGTGAATCATTGACTTCGATGAGCAAATAAAAAGAAAATCTCGTGCTTGTGTTGCAGGCTGCATCGCCACTTATGCATGGCGGATGACGGGAGGAGGCTCGTGATGGATGGCGTTGAGCCACTGAGGATTCATCTTGCCAGTTGAAGATGCAAGTGCTGTGGTAGGGGGCAGACCCAGGCCGAGACGGATGCCGAGTGATGGACGAGGCAGGGCCGCTGCTGCTTGAAGCAGATCCGCCTGTCGGTGGTTGAAGAGGATAGCCAGGCGGCGTGCAGCGGATGGGAGCGTTGTCATGGATGTGCTGCTTGCCGCCTTCTCCTCCGCAGATATGCCGCCCTGGGAGGCAACAGGGGAACACCACACTGACGGCTCCTCCTGGTCAGGGTAGCCATCGAAAGCCGATCTGACACCAGATCCCATCGCCACTGTCTCTTTCACGCCGACCAGTCGCCACCTAGTGCCCGAGGATCCTGCCGTCGGTCGTCGCCTGCACATCTAAGGCTTCCGCCAGCCATCGTTGCTTGCTCATCAGAGGCCTCCTCGTTGATGTCGTCGGTGCTAGTTCCTCGATCCGAAAAATTAGAATGAGAATTGAGAGAACGAGGAATCATAGGTCACACTTGGGGTGGGAACTAATATTAATATAAATAGATATGACTACTGCAGTAAAAAAATTACTCATGAGAGGTTAAGCGAGAAGGTGAGTGAAAAAATTACCGTCATTGGAATAGGGTGGATGTCATTTAGCTACATGGCACGTAGGGTGTCATGTAGTAGTTATATATATATATATATATATATATATATAGCCATAAATTATTAATTTATTTTGCTAATATGTCATATGATGTATTATACGTATGTGCGATGAGGTCCTTATACTGAAATGATGAGAGGACGCTGTGTAACTCGTGTTTATTATTTTCTGTACTAGTAGACTCTGATGATGTTGAAGTTGTGGCCTCCACGTTAGCAAAATATCTATGGGTTTGGTCCATGGACTCGCAGCGTCTTGTGGTCTTATCATCCAAGCTTTCACCGCAGTCGTCACGTTGCGCCACCTTTTGTGTGGTCCTTTGCTGAATAATCACCGTTTGATTACGATATTTGGTCGTGTTTGTTTAGGCTTTTTACCCATGGATTGTCGCCGTTAGTGGAATATTCGAGAGAGACGGGGGAACCTTTCCTTGGCCCCCCGTGACGCACGAGGCCGTTCTAGTTCGAATTTTTTTTAAAAATAATATTATTTTAATAAAAAATTGTAAAAATAAAAGCTGATCAGATAAAATCGCAAGTTTAATACCCTCTCGAACAATCAGATACCCTATCGAACAACCGCAGTTCGACAGGTGCGGTTGTTCGACAGGGTTATTGGGCCACTTAAGAAATAAAAAAGTACATGAACAGTATCATAATAGAGACCTATCGAACTGTCAATGTTCGACCGGTGTCACATAAACAGTGTCAAACAGTGCCAAGCAGTGTCGTACAGTGATTTTTTTTAAAAAAAAAATTATCCCCTGTCGAATTGCGATTGTTTGATATGTCCCCTGTCAAACTTTGGTTATTCGATGGGTGCTAAACTTGTAACTTCAGTCAATCAACCTCTATTTTTGTAATTATCTATTAAAAAAGTATTATTTCTACAAAAATTCGTTATTGTTCTGTGTCCCGTGCACGAACGGCACGAACGCACGCACGCGCTGCGCCACCAAATCTATCTCCTGACAAGATGACGTTGCTAGGGGCATATTTATTTTGTTGTCCAAATCAACCATATCACATTTTGTTAATGTCAAAATTTGATATATTTTGACATTACCAAATTTCGGTAGTGTTGGTTTTGTTTGCTTTGATGTTTTCGTCGAAATCTGATATGTCTTGTCAACAAGATTAAAAATAGCAACAAACTTAAAAGCCTTAGTTCTTGGCATATTTGGCCACTTTTGATTGTCTCGAAATCCAGTGGCTAATGATGGAGACGTTTCTTCCGAGTTACACCAACGTTTCCTTCATTTCTTGCGCCAGATAACACAGGAGAGTACACTTGTAAGTTTGGTTTGGCGTGCACCTTGTGCATTTGGCTTGAGGCGAGGAGGGCCCGATTGACAGGCCATGGGCCGTGGCTTGTTACTGGGCTCTAGACTTTGGGCCGTATTCGCTGGAAACTAGTGGGCCTTGGCGTACTGGGCCTTCTCTTCGCGTGGTTTCCTCTTGATAGCTACGTGGAGAGCGGAAACGCCATTGAAAGTCCATCGCCCGCCGGCGAATCTTCCTCTCCTCCGCTCTCCGCTCGCCGTTTCTCTTCTTCCACGCGCGTCTCTCGCCTGGTTTTAGGGTTCCGAGAATGCGTCTGATTTCATTTTCAGGGGGGGGGGGGGGGGGGATTNTTATAGATGCGAGGGGCGCGATTAGCACGGAAAGAGGTTTCATCTCGGAATGATCGGTAATTGTAATCTGCCCTTCTAGTCCGAATCGTATTGCGTCAGCAGTTCATCACGCTATAACTAGCACAAAGCCCCAAACTCTAGGTCGTAGCTTCAGAAGTGCCACAAAAAAACCTCGTCAGTTAATCATACGTATCCCTTAATCCAATGGAGCTAAGTATTGGACACAACCGTGTAAGCTCTCACTCTCTGTATTGAAGTTACTTTGCTGCGCATTGTCTTTTTGCTTTTCAGCAATCAATCGCCGAAACTGTTACCTACACTTTCTTAGCCAGTTCTTAGTGTTATTTGATAGGCGCAAAGTTAACAGAACTAGTATAAGCAATGTTTATATATGATTTTGCAAACCACTGTTGGTCCCTTGATGATGTAGCCTATATTATGTATATAGATTGTGGATTTATATCCTGGTAAACAATTGAATTGATTGTTCTGTTGCAGCAAATGGAAGATGAGGATAGGATCAGCATGCTATGTAATGATGTTTTGCTCTCCATATTGGAAAAGGTCGATGTATATACGGCTGTTAGGGCTAGTGTCCTGTCTACATGGTGGCGACATCTCCCTTGGCTTCTCCCTCAGCTGAAAATACATCATAATCAGTTCCTTCGTGAGCCGTTCAAAGACACAGAATCCATGGATGAAGACCTCGACAGAGCGATGTCATCTCTGAACAAAGCAATCAGAAGTTTTTTGGTTTCAGGATGCAGCAATCCCACCATCATACGGCTCAACATTTCGTTGTTCCTAACCAGCAGCCACTCGGGGGATATTGCTCAAATGGCCTGCAAGGCTATTGACAATGGGAAGGTAAACGATTTGGATCTTACATGTGGGATTGGAAGGACGAGGATGAGTGTTAGTGATGACGAGATGTTGAACACAGTGTGAAAAACTTATTTGGTACTTATCCTAGCATATCGGACTGTCTCACAAGGCTCGTTCTTTACCATGCAACCTTTGCTGAATCAGACCTAAACCATCTCCTACTAAATACGTGCAAGCAACTGCAGCATCTTTGTTTGTACGGTTGTGATGTTGGCTACCTTTTGACATTCAAGATAGATGCTCCAAACTCAAAACTCATTTCTTTGGAATTCAAATATTGTTGTTTTGAGCTAGTTGTGTTGGTATGCCTTCCAAAGCTAGAGCTTCTTCTTTGTGGTTATTGGGGCTCTCAAGGCGCATCCTTGTCTTTGGGTTATGTCCCATGCCTCAAGAAGTTAGAGCTCTTTGCTGATACAATACATTATCAGAAACGGTTCAAGCTAAGTGAGCTTCTATGTGATACCACAAGCAGAGACTCTAGTATTGGACTTCATTGGACAAAAGGTGCCGTCCATTCGATCTTTTAACAACTGTTGTTACTTCTTGAGTTCTAGGACAGAATAACTGTGCTTTTCTGACACTCTGAATTAGACAAACTATATGCATTTGTTAATTGTTACCTTGAGTTCTGAATTTCGACACAATAGTTTCTAAGAGTTCATCATTTTTTTTTTTGAAAATTCACATGATTTGGGTATCATTGTATTAAGGCCATCATCACTTTTAACATTCCCTACCTCGATGTAGTTTTCTTTAATGAGCTAAAAAGTGTCCATAGATGTTATTTCTCTGATCATCATTAATTCATCCGGTGAGAATAATCTATCAACTGCCAGCTTGAATCATTTGTTATTGTTTTCATTCCCTCATCTCTTCAGATTTGGTTGCAATCAGAAGGAAAGCCACTTCTATCTGCATTCCGTAAATTGAAGAAATTGTGCATACACAGTGTGTTTGTTGGATTTGGTCTCTTGTGGACAACAGAGCTTCTTGGAGCTGCGCCATCTATTGAGATGCTAGATATTGAGGTACCACTACTTCATTACTCTTTCAATCTAGTGAGCCTAAGTAGTAAAAAAGGTAGTGAAATTTCCTGTGTAACACTCATTTGTTAGAAATATACTGTTCAGCGACTTTGCAAAAGATAAAAGCAAATATGATTGAATTGGTGGGGCAATTCAATCATTTTGAAGCTAATATCCGGTTTAGGCTAGTTAATATGGTTGACGCTTTCTATCTTTTGTTTGTTAAGCTATGAAACATTTAAATGTATTGAACCACACTACTTCTAAAGGGATAAATAACCAGTCCACCTTGGTCATTTATTAAGTGGCATGACAGTTGCTATTTGCTAACCACTAGGGTTATATTTGCCACAAATACAACAGATAACATTGGGGAGGCAGGGTTGATGTACTTCTCTGCAAATATTTTACCAAACTTTTTCCAGAATTAATTAGCTCCGTCAATTAAAAGTTAGAGTGGTAATTATCATGCTATTTCCTGAAATCTCGATAATAATTTGGGATGGGTGGTGTGATCTATGGTAGTGCTCACCTGCTAGTTTGGTGGCCTTCATGGAATCAACTTCTGTACTCTTTGTTTCTTGATAACTTTTTCTTTCAATTCTGGGAAGGTATTTTTCATGACATACCAGAACTATTGTTAATGGGCACATAATCGCGTGTTATGCTTAATATCCTTAGCCTTTTTTTTTTCGTATTTTGAGTAGTTATGAGTCTAGAGAAAATTTCATGTAACATTCTAAAGAAATGCTCATTCTGCTATACGTAGGTATTGGATCATCTGTGCAGTGATGATGAGGAATATAAAAGGATAAGTGGGGAAAGAAGTAATGTGTCATGGAAGGTGTCTGAGTTAGGGATAAAAACGGAGCGGATAATGTTCATACCATATTCATTTTCGTATTTTTTGCCGGATACGAAAACAAATATGAATATCTCGGATACGGAAACAAATACGAATTATCTCGAATACAAATAAGGGTCTAATATGATCGGATATGAATACGAAAATAAATATTTCTCGAAACTCGAAACCACCTAAACTTCTAATAAAAATAATTGCATTATACATAATTAGCTTGTTTTATATAATAAGTTTGATCATAAACTAAATAATGGTAATTAAGATCAACATGTACAACAGTGTTGGTATAGATACATATAAAAAATATAATATAATTTATAAAAATATTTAAAAGTTTAAATAATATTGATAATGTGGACGTGTGTTGTAAGATGGGCTACTTTTAAAATCTAAAGATATATGTTGAAGGTCTAGAATTAGAAAGAAATGAGATATGTTTAATGCATTCTGCTGATATCCGCATAGCACTGTTCATCGGATATCCGTATTATTATCCATATTTGTCGAAAACTCCAATATCATATTCGTATTCGTTTCCAGGAAAAAAAATATCCGTATCTGAACTATCCACTCCGAATGGTATCCATATTCGTTTTTCTCCGGAACGGACAAAAACTATCCCTCCATTTTCATCCCTAGTCTGAGTTTGTGGGCTACAAGTACTCCCGACTAAAAGAGCTCCAACTCTATGGCTTCAATATATCTGAAGAATATGTATCATTTGTAGGAGCTGTGATGGAGCATGCCCCAAACTTAGAGGCAGTTGTTCTGAAAGAGAAGTACTGCGAGGACTGCGCTGCCATCAGTACCAAGGTGTCTTCTGAAGAAGACATATTTCCAACTAGTTGTAAGGATGAACAGGAGATGGTAGTGAATCATCTCAGTCAGCAGTTTTCATCATGTGCCCAGATAATATTCAGGAATCACACGCTTTCCACTGATTAAAACAGGCATTTGATCTATTTGTATTGTCCTTGAATATTTTTGTGCCGGTTTGATATCTGAAATATGTAATCTGTTGATAAAGTCATATGACTTAGTAATGTGTTTTTTTGGGTGTTACTCATTCTAATTGTTGAATTATGATGCTCAATAAACTCATAATATGGGGAAGATTTAATATAACTGAAAATCGTATAATGGAAAAAAAAAACTGGATTGCTCTGATCAAAACTTAAAGTTGTTATAAAAAATGTTCCAAGAGTTCTCCTGGTGGCAACCATTATTAATGATACTGTACATAAACACATATGAACTGTAACTTTTTTTCACAAAAAAAACAGTAGTATTTCATGAACATTCAGACTAGCTCATCAAGTGCACAGAACTGGATAATATAATGAGTTAAATGAGCATTCCAAGTAGAAGGGAAAAAGGACCATTGTGAGAATGGCAACAAAAGCAGCAGGGATTTAATACTGCATTATCCAAAGATACCAGCTGCTTGCATACTTGAAGCTAAAGGGGTAGCCATCATAATCTGAAATTCATGATCAAAATTTCTTGGCCATGCTCTAAAGTACAAAAGTTCAATCTGTGAGATGCATGACTGAACTGAAACCTCAAAATTCTTTGCCTTAGAGATCATCTATCAGTAAGTAAACATCTGCACATCCCTAAAGTTACCCAAATTTAATCCATCACTAAACTAAAGTTACCCAAATCCAATCCATCACTAAACTATGAAATTTGTCTGAACACATCCCAAAAAAGATGGACAAACTAGAGTCGCTCAAGTCGTAATGCATCGCTGAACTGAAAAAAATGGACAAACTAGAGACAATTTCACAAACTTGGTAATTCATTCACTTTCTTGCTGCCTGAGTTCTGTGGACTTGCCGGTTGCCGCGGTGGCGGTGCCCTACTGCCCTACTCAACGGGCTTGTCGGCGGCGACCTCCTCCTCGGGACTGCTTGGCGGGGGCGGCGGCCTTCACGGCGTACTTGGCGGCGGAGGCGGCCTCCTCCTGTGCCTCTTGCGTAAGCTCCAAAAGCTTGTATTCTGCAATCGCTTCTTGCAATTCAGCCTCACCAACCGGATCGACGCCTGTGAAGGCCAGAGATTGATTGCGCTTGAATTTTCGATCGTAATCCTCCCTGCGTGACCTAACCCCTGATCTGAAGAGAGAAGAAACGCGCAATTGAAGCATGGCTCAAAGAAAACTCAAGAAACGCAAGCAGCGCATGCAGGAAAGAATTGGACAAGCGTGCAAGAACACATCACAGCTCGAAACCTACCTCCACTCCATTTGGTATGAAGGGTAAGGCCGCCGGCGTAGATTGGTTCTTCCTTAGTGCAACGGACGCGACGGGGAGATCTCGCTGTCCGCGCTGAGGTGGCGACGACGTCGAGCGCGTCTTGCGTCGATGGCGAGGGTGTTCGTCGGGCGATGTGGAGGAGAGGTTCCTCTCGTCGGGGAAGACGCAGAGGGGCGAGACTTCAACGGCGAGGGCCGGCGCGCCGTGCATTGCACCAGACGAAGCTGAGGGGCGACGTCAACAGAGAGGGTGCGCGTGGAGAGGATTCGTCGGGGAAGATGTGCTTTGGTCGGTGCAGAGGGGGAACCTTGAGCACGTCGGCGATCCTCGCAGGTGAGGCGGGAGGTGGAAGGTGGTTACAGGCCGTTAGACCACTGGAAGCCGTGGGCCGACGATTTAAAGCAGTCGAGTTGCGGTGGTGGCCTTGCACACGCACGGCCCATCAAGCTATGCAGGCCACGGCCTTTATACGGACAGGCTTATCTGAATGTTTTGTGCCCCAAGTTTGAGGGGGAATCGATCGGATTGATTGATCTTGTATTCTTGAACTCCCTCCCTCCCAAAACATAAAAACCTAGTATCTGATTGAATATTTTATAATACTATGAATTTGGTTATGTTTTTTTATCAAGATTCGTAATACTATGAAAATTTCTAATCGAGTATTAGGTTTTTATATTTTGGGACAGAGAGAGTATTTTTTTCCTCTTGATATAAGGGTATTTGCTTACCCTAGAAAATATGGGTGACAAGTATTACATCTGTACTTTTTTATAAGGGCTTGCTTGGAAGCCCTCTTTTCATCCCAAAATACCGTCCCAAATATCTCTCAGGCCATATTCAGTTAATCCCCAAAAAAATAAGGATTGAGGAGATTTATTGCATACCTATTGTGCTGTATTGTGAAATTATTTTTCCTCAATCCTTTTTCAATGTCGTGCTCACGTAGTCACACTACACTTGGAGAGTTGGAACAACGGAAAATATGTATCGTAAACTACATAAGTAATGAAAACATGTAAATTATCATTGGATAAAAAAAACAGACGTCTGAGATATATCCAAGTCATCAAGAATAAAACTTTTACTTCCAATAAAACTTTTTCTTATGGTTAAATCTGAAAGTGAAATTTTTTTTTGACATGGATAAAAATCAGTCAATTATTTTTAGATCTAACGATATTTTTATTACAGCTGCCAAACAAGCCCCTAAGACATTACTCCGTCCATAAGCAAACTTCCTGCAATCAGTGAGCACAGAACTCACGTGATCGACAGCAAGTCAGCAACAAGCCACAAATTATCCAAGCAAACTAACGAACATTTCATCCCCAACTAGCAACCAAAGTATGGACATTTGACAGTGACCATTGGCCGGCCTGTACTCTGCTAGCTAGTAGTATAACCCAGCAACCGGCACAAACGCCAAATGGATCGAACGATCAAGCGATCAACCATGGCGTCCTTCACCCAAGCACAACCACTCCTCCCCCTCACGCTACTGCTGCTTAGATCTGCTACTGCTTTCCTCGCCGTGCGCAGGCTGTGTTCGGCAGGTTGGGTGGGAGCAAATCCATCCTTTTGCATGTAAAACGGAACGGTCAATTAGCACATAATTAATTAACTATTAACTATTTTTTTTAAAAAATAGATCAATATGATTTTTTAAATCAACTTTTGTATATAAAATTTTTGCAAAAAATACACCGTTTAGCAGTTTAAAAAGTGTGCGCGTGAAAAAAAGAGAGAAGTGAGTTGTAAACTCAAGTGCCAAACTCAGCCCTAGAAGGGTTTAGAAAACCGTACTGTTATCGCGCGGTTATATGATTATTATATGTGGTAACTTTTTTAATTTTTAAAACCATAATATACCTCGCGACGGTTACTATGAAAACTGTTAAATCATGGGACGATGGTAACCTCGTCCAAAACTTGGTGAACCCGTCCAACACGGCGGTGAGCTCGGTGCTGTGCAACGGCGCGGTGTACGGCATGGGCGACCCCTTTCGCGGCGAGCCTCGTGTACGTGTGCTGGACGAGCTCGTGGCCAGCCGCCGGCCGGGCCGCGACGTGTACAGCATCTCCCCGTACCCGAACGCGTTCGCGTACGGCGCCCGCGCCGCGTGCCGCGGGGGCGGAGGCGTCACGACCGCGGACTGCGCGAGCTGCCCCTCGGCGCGGCCGTGGGCCAGATGAACGCGACCTGCGGCCATGCTATCGGCGCCGACTGCAGCGTGCGCTACGATCCGTACGCCTTCGTGGACACGTAGCGTCATTGTTCGTGCGTGTGTAGCGTCGGCGTACACGTTGATTACTTGGCGATTCCATTTCTTTCTCTCTTATTTTTGCAACTATTTGCACTCTCATGATTTCTGCTGTTGTTTCGTTTGTAACTTGATGCATATGTCCATTTCTGGACGTAACGTAATTTCGTTATTGTACGCTTTGTGTTCCAAGTGCAAATTACAGAGTTCAAGGGGGGGATTTTCTCATGTGCAATTGATCAACCAAGTTTGCCGGCGTGTGCGGGGCCAAGAAAAAAACCGGCGCAGCCACGCGCAGCAGATGCGCGTGCGCTCACCGTATTAGCACAAAATCGCTCAAAATTGTCAAGCGATTTATGTGCAAAAGGCATTGTAAGGAGTACTTTTTTCTGGGAGAGGATTCCAATCTTGTTCCCTCGTGTAACTAGGAAAACTTGGTTGAAACTTGGAAAACAGATATTTGCACAGAATATTCTAATAGTAACATTACAAAACTCTAATCTAGGAAACTCCATCAGAGCATACTACTTAAACATAATAATCAGTACAGAAAAAGAAAAAAGAAATGTGGTCAAAATGACTATTGACCAATTCCCATTTCTCATGATCCCAGATGATCCATTCCATCCGTTGCCAAATGCCGAGCAGGCATTGACATCCACTGCAACATCACGAAAACCTCTTGAGAATTATAGCGTAGAGGAGCTCGTTCCACGCGTCCGGCACGCCGGGGAGGCACCAGTGGCTGCAGTCCGCCCTCTGCCCCGCCGCCGCCGGCGCCCTCGACGCCGCCACGACGTTGTACACCGACGGGTGGCCGTCCCTTCTCTGCGCCGCCATCAGTGTGACGTTGAGCAAATGCAGCTTCGCCGCCGACGTGCCGGATTTCGATGGCTCGAATGCCGGGTTCACCATCCCTGGCCACCGATGAAGCGAAATCCTTGACGAGTTCAGCTCCGGCGCTGTCTCCTTGGCACAACTCCCACTCTTACTAGCCCTGCAAATTGCAGAGAGCCAATGTTGATTAGATGTTGCAACCAATTTCATTAAGATTTTGGGAGAAAAACTTCTAATCGCTGAACCTTTTGCAGTTCTGCACTGACCTTGTGTGTGCTGGTGAGTATGTTCTGAAAATGACCAGGGACTTGTGTGGGTTTACTTCACGGTGAACCCAGCTGCTCAGTGTGCTCATTGCTCTTTGGTAGGCTGCCTCGATGCTCATGTCCATCCTCAACTTCTTGCCTACCTGGAAGTAGCAGTGTCTGGCATGACAATGTTAGTCTAGCATATGCAATAATCAATATCGTCTCAGTATGGTTTTTGGTGCGGCAGGGCTCGTTAGACAGCAGAACATCGAAGCTAGTCTTCTAGTGTTTTCGTTTTTAGTTTTATTTTTATTATTTCTCAGATATGAGACTTGGAATCTTCTAGTGTGCAGAAACGTACAGTTGCTGAAGCCTCTCGTGGCTCCACCAGTGACCGGTGTTGAACACGACGACGTCGGCGTCCTTCCAGCGGTGAGCCCTCGCGTCCATGGCGTCGAGCTGCAGCGTGGAGCGCACGGCGTTCTTGTGTGCGCGGCGCGCCGGGTGGCCGCGCCGGACGAGGTACGGCGACCGGTAATGCTCGACGGTGCAGTTGTAGTCGCGGAACCGGAAGGAGAGGGCGCCCTTGTGCTTGGTGATGGGGCTCCCGTGCTCCTCGTAGATCGACGTGGCCCTGTCGCCGTCGCCGTCGCCGGCGACGGCCGTGGCGAGCATGCATAGCATGGATTCCCACTGGTTACGGCCGATCGAGTCGCCGACGAACACCAGCCGCCGGTTTCGGAGCGTCTCGAGCAAATTCTTCGCATCAAATCTGGAAATGGATATCATGATGAGTAACTGCTTGGCTGCACTGATCGCAACAGAGAATTTGGCTTGGAAGGAGAAGAAAACCTTGGGAGAGTGCAATGGCGAGGCTGCCACCTCCACTTGGCGAACGCGTCGTCCGGCCGGCCGTTCTCCCGGCACCGGAACCCCTCGTCGATGAACGGGCACCGCCGCGGCTCGTACAGCGGGCGCCGCTCGTCGTCACGCACCCACTCGCCGTCGACGAGCATGCGGTTGCCGTCGTCGCCATCGTCGACGCCGCACTGCTCGGCGGCGGCGGCGAGGTTAACAACGGCATTGCTGCCGCCGCCGCTCCTGCTCGTGGTCGTCGTCCTCACGAGGACGCTGATCTCGCCGGTGAGCCTCGCGGCGCCGAAGCCGGAGGAGACGGCGACGAGGAGGAGCAGCGAGAGCGCGGAGAGGAGCACGCAGGCGGCCCACAGCACGATCTGGTCGCTCTGCCTCGCCCTCGCCGCCGGCCTACTCCTCGCGCTCGCCATCTCCATTGCTCACTCGATCACACCGGCAATGGCGTCGCGCGCCGCGATCGATCGATCGATCACGCATGCAACGCGGTACACGGTAGGAGATCGAATGGATTAATCGCTTGCCGTGATAGGCACTAGCAGCCTGATGATTGCTTACTATAATATACTACTAAACTCGTTCCTGGTGTTGCCGTTCTTGAGTTGGAGGGACGACGGTTGCTTTGTTCCCTTGTGATTGGAATCAACAAAACTTTTTATTTTTTCGAGATGTTGATGAACAAAACTAGCGTTGGATGTTTCGGAGAGCCCAAACCCAAAGAGATCAAAGGTGACGACGAGTGCAGTTAACGAAGTGGTAGTGTGCGGTTGCTCAGTTGAGTTCGTGGCTTCGTGATCAGAGGGTGCCGTCTGCACGTTCGGCCACTCTTGTAGTCTTGTCCTAGTATGTAGCGATCAGGAGTGCCAGTAGCTGGAGATGTGTTAGAATTTTTTTTTGGGTACTGCTACACTTTGTAAAAATTTCTTACTGCTTCCTTCGTATATGTAATTTTCTCATCCTACCCTTGATCAATACAGTCTTAACTCTTAATACAGTCAGAACTCTCATTACTACTTCCTTCGTATATGTAATCTTCCTATCATACCCTTGATCAATGCAGTCTTAATGCAGTCATAACTCTCATTAGCTCATCTGTTTTGGGAAAACAATTAGAATGTATTTAATGAGCGTAATCATGTAATCTACCACATCTCCTTAGTTTGTGTAAGATTTACCAAAAGGATAAATAATTTTCTTACACAAACGATAAATAATTTAAAACGAAGGGAATAGCAAAACTATTCTAAACCATTTGATTGTCAATCGATTGGAAGCTATAAAAAGTTAAGACTCAATCACAATATGACACATCGGCGTTTGTACAAAGTTTGTAAAACAAAAATTCTCTTTGATTAAGATGAGAAAAGCTCAATAAGATTGATAATAAGGCACCATATCAATTCTTTTATTTTAGATAGAAGGAGGTCACGCACGTATTTTCCTTCGTGAAAAAGCATATCAAAATTTTTGAATTCCGAATACAACAGTGGCTTGAGAACTGTGAATATTCAGTATAGAACTGCAGTTGGACTCGTGGATGTTATCGCGTGGATTAAGAAATTATGTAGTGTTACCTAACAATACAAATTTTCCTTTCCTTTTTCTTTTCTTTTACTGGCTAAATGGATCTGGCAAAAACTAGAGTGTAAAGTGATACAGATTGAACAGCCAAAGAATGTACATGTAAAGTTGTAAACAACAGATTCACTTCTCATGATCTTCATTTGACGTGTCAATTCTGATCACAAGGGGTTGTTGCAAATCCGAGGGAGAGGCCACCACAGGAAGCTGTGGAATTCCTGCATCTCCATTCTCAGCCAATGCCTTATCCAGAGAAGATTTTGCAATTCTTGTAACACATACAATCAAAACAACTGCAGGACCATGAAGAAATCGTCAAAATCGCATATGCTAAGACGATAAAGAGACCAAGCTCAGACGACTAATCAAGCAAAGCAAATAATCATTAAATTATATCTAAACAGCGTAACCAACATTTGAGCTATAGCTGTACTTAGTGGAAATGTCATGGATATGGGCCACAAAATGACTAACACTTACCAGACAAGATGAAGCCAGATATTATGAGAATCTGAAAAGAAGAATCAAGCATTAGTGTCAGCAGAGTCACTAAAAGTCATTTGCATCAATGTATTATGGCATCTACTTTAAAAACCCAAACAAGAATAATCTGAGGGGCGTTGCTTGAGTAGTTGGTGATAAGAAAAAAAATGGAAATTCCTTTTCTCCTTTTTGTATATTTTTCCCTTAATGGTAAAACCTTGTTATCGAATGCAGACTACTTGTCCTGAAGCACAATATTTCCCTTTCACACTTCAGATTAAACTTAAGACCAATTATAGAAAACATATTGTGTAGTGCTTAAACCACGACATAATACATGCAATGCTTATAGTACGATTACTCACCCATCGAGTTGTTGAGATCTCACTCCAGCCATGAGTCACATCTGATAGATCCTTTAGCGTTGTTCCAACATATACCAATGCAAGAGTGATAGGCTGGAAAAAACAGATATGATTAACAGAAAATAATATTGCAACACTTGATGAATTCAGCATTTTAGATAAAGGGTAATACAGTAAGCAGCAAAGTAGTTAATTACAGAGGGTTCTACTACGGGTGGTTTTCTTCTCCATGTCAATATGTAAATTGAGAACTATGGAATGAAATACCTACTTGTGAAGGAGAATAATGTATTTATTACTGATATAAGTATAAAGCAGCAGATTATGCAAAAGGCCAACATAGAGTGCATGATTCCAATTAACACAGGTAATATAGTGTAGCAAATGATAGGAGAGCCTGGTTCCATGTTATGCAAGTAAAATGTGGCATAGCGGATGATAAGAGCCAAGTTCACTGGCCAAACAGTATGTAGCCTGGTCCCACAAACATTGCTTAAATAAGAAGAAATTGGCATACCATCATCCCCAGCCAAGAAGCCAGCATGTATTCTCCAATGCCAACAGGAGTAACGGACAACAGGTAGTTCAACATGTTGAACGGAAGTAAAGGTACAAGCCTTAGTAACAACACAATCTGTAGGCAAATAAGTAAGACAAACATTGTTAGATAGTTAAGTATACTATTGAATTAAAGAGAACTTTAGTTGCATCGAATGGTAATACTTGAATAAAAGGAACAATGAAGTTCCACATTACACCAGGCTCAAAAGTAAAAATTATATATATATATATATATATATATATATATATATATATATATAAAATATAATATAATATAAATAATAACAATCAAGCAACTATAGTTGCAAGAAAAGTACCTTTTTTTTTCAAGAACATGCAAAAGATGTGTGCGCCATTGCATTAAAAGAGAACAAACCAATACTATTGCAAAGCAAAGCAACAAAACACATAGAACCAGAATGTCAAAGAGAAATCATTTAAACGAGGCGAATTCTGTATGATCATATATACGTTGGGCATCCAAATTGTTACTATTTGGATGCTATTCCAATGGAATTAAAAATCATGTGGCACAAAAATGCTATTTTACAAAGCATTTAGAAGTTGATATATTCTTCATCACATCAGAGGCTAGAATTGAAAACTCCATGGTGCAAGAAGTTACCTTGAAGCCAGACCTTTCGATAGCAATAGCTACCGCTTGAAACTTGGGGTAATCTTTGCATTTGGAGAGAACATATGGCCTTCCTATCTGAAAAGTACTAAAACCTTAATCACAGAGGTACATGAAAAATACAAATAGTGAAAGCCATAATCAAAATTATCCTTACCGTTCTGCCAAGCAAAAATGCAGCAGTTGCACCAATTGTTGCTCCAATGGAATCAGCAACAAACCCAACAGGCAGGCCAAACAGATAACCTCCTCCAAGCTGGCAAGTACAAAATGCACACCAACCGATTAATTGATATACCCTAGAATATTATGCTCTCATCATCTTATGCAGGTAAACAGGAAAGAAGAGCAAACATAATTTCCACCACGACTGCTAAAAGATCATAAATGTGTAAAAAATACCTGAACAATACAGATGATAACGCACTTGTATATAAACTATATATTTTACATATACTTATCCCAATATATTCACTAATAATCTTACAAGTGGGAGTGGTGAGCAGTAGGAAATAGCCAGGATGGAAAAGCTTCTAAAACTTCTTTAAAAGAAAAAGTTGTACGCACCATGGCCATCCCATACAACATTTACTGCATACAGTTTACTGATTACTAAAAAGTTGTGGTACAAAACATTAAGCCTGTAGTAAATAATACTCACTCTGTACCAAAATATAGCAATCTAGGACTGAATGAGACACATCCTAGTATAACGAATCTGGACAAAGGTAGGACTGGATGAGACACATCCTAGTATAACGTATCTAGACAAACCTTATCTAGATTCGTTATACTAGGATGTGTCTCATCCAGTCCTAAATTGTTATATTTTGGGACAGAGGAAGTACATCAAGAAACCAATTGAAGATTGACAAGATAATACTAAAATTGACAGTTTATGCTTAAAATTGATTCTAATGAATCAACGCAGCATTTCTCATTCTGTTTCTCATTCTTTGTTCAGTTCGAGCACAATGTCAACTGTGAAATATAGATCCCAGATCAGGAATCGTTGATCTGCTTGAGCTCTATCAGTCTGTCTTTAGCAACCGATGTTCGTGAAATAAAAGACTGTAAGAAACAGAAGGTGATTGTGCTTACTGTAAGTATGGATGCTGGAACAGCCAATACCGTCAAAGGGACGTAAGCAAGAGCCCTGAAATGCACAACATGATAATTATCAACAACATATCACAAAAGACTGTTTGCAACTCTGTTTATGTTCTTGAGGAACAAGACTAAGTACAGATAAGTGATTCTATAAACAAAAACTTTGAGTCACACTACCTCAGGCCTCAGCTCTATGTCAAAACACTGAAAACCCAAGTACCAAGCATTAAAATACTTTTAAATCTTCTTTCTTTTTTGTATCATGTTTGTTGGCTACTTTTTAGCATGAGTGGTTCCTCTGAAATGCATCATTATGTAGTATAGAGAGCACCCCAGGAAGGTGGTGCATGTGTGGAAAAGGGCATGCCTAACTGCCTAACTGGCGAAGATGGAGGAGGGACATTCTTGCAGTGTTCATTATATCAATAGAGTTATGTGCAAGCAAATTGAGTACTTACAATACCAGAGGACCCCATGGACCCAAGTTATCCTTGATCCAAACCAGAAAGTCCTTCAAAATCTGTCAATGATGCATCACGATTCATACTGAATAAAATGAAAACGACAAGCATTTGAAGCAAAAAAAACTCCAACCAGTTTTAAATATTTATAATCGTAATAAAGAAATGAAAACAACTGCCGCCAAGAGAAAAACAATGCATGTAAGAAAAAATGTCCACAGAAGAAGTTAACACTACAATAATGATTGTAGACTTTTCTAATAAAGATAAGCCTATTAGGTTTTAAGGAACTACTGATCTAACAAGACTCCATAAAATCTTCTACCTCCGTCCCAAAATATAAAGGATCTTAGCTATGTATCTCCCTCTTCACTTGGCACTGTTCTTCCTGAACTATAGCAGTCAACACGGATGCAGAAAGCCAGAGAAATACCCTTGTGATGCTAGAAGGACATGTATTTCGATGTACTGAATAGTTCACACAACAATGGATAGGCTAAATAGCTAAATCTCCAACGATCCTAAAATTCTAAAATGTCAAGTTGATGTAGCAGCCTACAGTTAACTATGCGCGACAAACATGAACGGGAGACTGCATCTAATCACGGCCACAAACAAAGCTACATTTGGGAGGACTTCTACTAAGTTGCACAACACTACTGATATTGCACATTTTTTTTTGTAAAAAAGAAAAAAAATGTTGCCACATGATCGTATCTGAATCAGCCCCGATATCAATCAAACCCCAAGCAAGCAAACCGATCGCGCACCTTGTCAACGGGGAGCGTGAAAAGCGCGACGCCGACCGCGGCGAGCAGCACGGCGGCGACGGCGAGGCGGATGGCCGAGGGCCAGGAGAGCGCCATGGACGCGAGCAGCCTCCGCCGCCAGGGCCTGAGCCCCCTGCAGTCCTCCCCCTCCTCCCCTCCCTCCGCGCCGTCCGCCCAGCCCCCCGCCCTCCCCCTCGCCCGCAGCCCCACCGCTCCGCCTGCCAGATTTGCCCCCAGATCTGCCCACCCCTCTTCCCCTCCGCCCCCCACCCCCGCGTCACCTCCTCCGCGCCTCCTACACCCTCCCGCACCGGGAACTCATCAAACACCTGGCGCGCGCACCGAGCGCTGGATCTGGAGCAAGTGAGCACGCGTCCCGCTCGGCGCGTCGCGTTGCGTGGCGTGTTTGCCTCGATTTTCCGTTGCCTTTTTCTCGGTGGGGAGGAGGAAGGGAGACAGAGATCGGGAGAGGCGGCTTCTCGCGCTCGCTGGCTTGGCTGGCTGGTTGGCTCGCGCGTACGCCTCGCCTTGCTTGCGCTTGCACCTACCGCTCCGACGTCGCCGCGTGCCGCCACCGACAAGATGTGACGCGTGTGCCGCGACGATGCGACCCGGGTGACTTGTGTGGGCCCAATCGCAGGAAATTTACGTGGGCCGGAGTGTATTGGGCCTTTCAAATAGGCACGTATAGCGCGGGCCACGTACTGTGCCACATCAAGCGCACGGGCCGATGCCAACTAATACAAAGTGGATTATTTTCCTCGATTATCCAACTTTTAAGGTTTTTTTTTCAAAATTTATAGTTTATCCGTCCCAAATCATAAGGTCTGTTTTTCTACACAATCTTCAATGACAAATTTTGATTAGTAATTTATTTCATGCTATATTTTTAATTAATATGAAATTAACATCACATAAAAATACTTCAAAATATAAATTTATTGATATAACATGCATAATACGTAGTATAGATATGTTTGATATGATTATTAGTAAAAAGCTACCGAATTTGATTTTTCTAAAAAAATAAAATATAATTTGAAATGGAGGGAGTACTACTATATGAGAAATGGACTAGTAAACTGGTTTTTATGCAGCTAGTTAGATTGCCCCAACGAGGCTGCTTCTCAACTTTGAATGGACGAAGTTGTTTCCGAAATTCATAGAACTTCCCGAGAATTTTAGTAAACTACAATATAATAAAATACACACATTTTTCTTATTTATATATGGCACGTGGTACAGAAGCTTCAGTTTGCAATGCCATGGTTGATTCTCCAACCCAATGCATGCACGTACGCGTGAGTACACGGTGTTCTTAGAAATTAAACATTACAAGGAACTAGTACACAAACTCCCATAGCTAGCCCAAGATCAGACCAGCAACACACAAACAGACACACCAGTATTACAATATGTATATATATCTATATATATACTAAAATGAAGTCTTAAACGACTGGTGGTAATTAACACACAGCAAAAGACCATAGTGCTCTTCTTAATCACACTTACCAAGTGCTAATCCTGAAGAAAACATGCAGCTTAAGCTCAGTAATGCATGGTACATTCGCTAGCTAGATTGCTAGCTTAGCTAGTAGCCGCCGCAGTGGTAGGTGTACTTGCAGCTGTCGCCGACCTTGACGGTGTACCTGTGCTGCGGCTTGACGAGGAATGGCGGAAGGCGGAGCAGCGCGTCGCACACGCACGCCGGCTCCACCTCCTTCAGCCACCGGCAGCAATCTCTGTACGCGCGGTGGTCGTCTTCGTCGTCGTCATCGTCGTCGTCGTCATCGTCATCGTCGCCGCCGCCGTGGTCATCGTCGTCGTCGCCGCCGTGGTCATCGTCGTCGCCGCCGCCGCTGTCGTCGTCGTCCCCCTCACGCACGCCGCTGTGGCGGTGGCGGCGGCGGCGGCGGCGGCGGCGGTGCCTGCGG